>JAEUWQ010001365.1:0-20295 GCA_018524765.1 Podaxis sp. AQ799166 | reverse complement strand
GATCAATGTTGAATGAATTGAGACTCTTATACTGATTTATACACATGTTGATAATAGTAGTGTGATTTGTATTGCCTTGAATCAATGCTTGTGTCAAGTCTCCTTGACATAGTAGGAATTAGGGTTTGTTTGTACATATTATATCAGTCTGAGCAGTAGGTGTGAAACTTGGTGTCCACTAATATACTTTGCACTTAACAAGTGCATTTCGTCATTTCCTTCAACATGTTTATGGGTTGTTTAGCTGTGCTCTGAAGAAGAAAATCACTGGCAAGAAAGATATTGCAGTTGATATCACCAAAATGGCAACTCTCTTCACTCAGGTTGAGGAAGCTATGGCTGCAATCCCTGAGGTTCTTAGAGCAATGGTTCTTCTTTCAGCAATTCCAGATAAATGGGATTCAATTCACTAGTATTTGCTGACAAACAATACAGTCATTGCTGTCCTAACTTGGTGAGTGGTTGCAGATGCTTTAAATGCTGAATAGGCTCAGCAGAGTGGATGTAACAAAATGTCTGCACATGCTACTAATGTTCAGACTGCTACTAAAGCTAAACTTTCCAATGACCAAGATGGTCCCTCCATCTGGAACAAAAATTGTCCTAGCCTACCTTGGAGTCAATATGTCTCTTAGCCTGTTGGCAGTGATAAGTCCTCCAACAGTCCCAAGCTTCAAGGACAACCTGCCAGTCAGCCAGGTCAATGGTAGACTGCCAAGCCAAAGAAAAAGAGGGCTCCCAAGAAGAAAAAATTCTTTGCCCAGGCCAAACCAGCCAATTCTATGGCTGGATTTGCTATGCCTGCTTGACTAGCATGGCCAGACACTTTCACTCCCACTGTTCAGACTCATACCAGTCTAGATAAGCATCCTTTCAACCTCTTAGATTGGATCCAGAGGCCCAAAGTGAATACAGCCCATGTTCCACCTCAGGCTCTAGTCCAGCAATGTCTAGCTGCTAGTGTCTCACAGGATCACCCCCTGCTTCCTTCACTTTCTTGATGGGTATGGTCTTTGAACCCTGTTTCCATCACTCTTACTTGCTCTTCTGCTGCACAGGAGAAATGTAAGTTTGAGGAGACTAAAATAGAGGTGAGTAACCTCTGTTTTACTGCCATTCTTGACCAAGAAATACTCAGTATTGCACAGGATGTACAGAAAACCCTTGAGGTGATGAAACATCAGCACACTGACACAGCAACTAAGTCACTGCTCAAGTTGTCTGAGGAACACAAGATCAAGACACAATGCTATTGTGATATCAATCACATCCATAAGCTTCATTGTGCTCCTACTAAGCAAAGCATTGTGGAGCTGATTGAGGAGACTCTTCTCCTTATGTTACTTGAAGATGCATCTGAGAAAGCAAAAGACTTTGATGAGGAGTTCCTACTACTTCTGGGAACTTTAAGTCTTCTCTTGATTGGACATCCCATTGAGGTAGGCATTTACTCTTGATGTATCTGACAAGGGAAATAGACTAAAAATCCAAAGAAGACCCAGCCTTCTATGCAGTGTCCTGAGAAGCTGTATGACATTGTCAAAGAAGCTCTTTATGAATATGAAGAAGAGAAGCAGAAGTAGACTAAATACTGTGCCTTCAAGGGCAAATATAGGGCTAAGGAGGAAGCTTCTATCCCACATATGAGTTGCTTCTATCAAGATCTTATGAATGAATTGATTCATTTTGGTGTCATTAAAGATCACTGTAAAGTCAACAAAAGCATATGTATTAATCCTATTGGTCAATTAAGGTTGATTCATTATCTAATCACCTGTATTGGTATTAAGAGCTTGTGCAGTTTACAAGAGGCTCTTGCCATAACCAACAAGAACTCTGAAGGTTATCCTTCTGATCCTTCTGATAGGGGGTTATTATATTCATATGCTTTAACAGAATACAAATGGGATGAAGCCATGGTGCCTTCAACCTTGTCAGTTGATGTCCCACTGCCACTGCCTTCTTCACTACATCTCCCTGGAGCCTCTCATCCCAATGATGAGGTTGACATTGTCAGGAGTGGTGTCAAAAATTGCCTGCCTCTCATTGCAGGTCTGCATCATCTTGATGATGTAGACTTTAATACCAATAGTGAGATAGACTATGGGAGTGACTTCAAGAAGAAGTTGATGGGGTACATCATTCACATATTATCACTATCATCTAGAACCAATGATCACCTCCAATCACAGACCTGTTGTTATGAACCCTCCTAGTACCCCTCATTGCAACCTCATTTACAATGCCTTAGTCCATGAACTTGGACTTCCCAATGCTTCCCACCACACCACCCAAGATATGGGTATATCAACTGAAGACCCTATTCACTATCATAACAAAGCTTTCACCAATCATCACCTTCCTGGCCATGCATCCTTATTCTTAGAAGACTGGCTGATGCCTGGACCACTATTCTACTCCACTGACCATATGATGACTGAAATCTTACACATTGCCTGGGAGAACACTCCCTTTACTCATGTCTTTGATCCTGATGGGTTATATGTTCAAACCATCCACAATAATTTTGACTCTGCTTGGGCCTACAGATGGAAGATGATCCCTTATTGTATTCTTCCATCCTTACATGATGTATCCACCCAAGGTTGTTCCACATATGAAGTCACCCACAGACTTTACTTCTGAGAAGTAGAAGTCTATCACATCAATCCTAACTCTGATGACTCTCTGGCCATCCCTCCCTGTCAATTGCAGCTCCCTCCACTCTTCAGCATTGACTCCAATGTCCCTGGCATCAACAACTCAGAACCCACTACAGATCCTCTGCCATATCCACCTCCCTATGTCACTGCAGATGTCTCCTCCTCCTCCTCATCATCATCATCCTTACTGTGCCATAGTCCAATGCATGAGTCAGACTCTACTGACTCATCTCCTATTGGGAACTTTACTGTTCCCAGTTCTGTCTCATCTCCAGACTCTTATTCCTCTGACTCTACCAATGGATGCCTTCATCCTGATATGGACTTGTAATATAACCCTAGTAAATAGTTCCTTTCTTATTCTTGTTGTTATAGACTCTTCACCTCATATTCCTGTATCCTGTCTGAACCTGGACTTGAACTACTTCCTTATCTAGTTAGTTCTCTTTCTTGTCTTGTTTCTATGTAAGCCTACTGGGGCTTACTTAGAGCTTATGACCTTAAGTTCATACCAATATACAATAAACCCAATATATTGGAACATATATAGTGTGTTATAAGGTCAGCTGTCCTAATGACAGCTGACAACAGGATTATAAAGAGTGTGTATTTGATGGATTGAGTAATCCATCAAGGCTGAAGACAAACAAGGAAATTAATTAATGAATTAAGAAAGGAATGACTCAAAATAAAGGAGAAATAAGAGATAGTATGACAGTAAGGGCCCAGCCCTTACATTCTATCTCTGTCTTAGTTTCTATTCTCATCCCACTCTGCTCCATAGTTACACTTCTATTGACTCTTGGACCTGTAGCATTACTTCATCATAGTTACCTTCTTAGGATATTAGAAGTAAAGCTTAAATAGCTGCTCATGTACTGGAAGCACAAGCTTCCTATATTCTTAAATCTCAAATCATACTTATGTCTTCACTCTTACCTTTGGGATTGATGTTAGCTCATGATCAGTGTAGTAGTAAATGTTCTATTGGTCATACTCTTGACTTATAGATGTTCAACCTCTAAGTGTGCTTAACTGGACACTTGCCTTGCCACCTTCTTATCATGATCCTTCTTGCTAGATCCTAGCACCTCTGCAAACCATCTAGTGAGATAGCCACCCCCTAGCAAAGCTTAGGTGACCAGTGATAAGGACCATCTTAACACCTGTGACTACTCTTCTGTTTGGGAAGAAGGAGGTCAAGATCAGCAAGAAATGCTGGGACAAGGCCAAGCATCAGCATGGTCAGTGAGAAGCCTAAGTGAGGCTTTAGGAGGAAGAGGAGATGAGTGCCTACCACCACAGGAGTGGGTAATTAGGTGGCTTGTAGATTTTTCATTATGCAATGAATTTTCATGTAACAACCATGCTATGATGTGCACAAGCACATCTTGTTTTAATTCTATACATGTTGTTCATGAACCTCCTCATGATCACCAGAAAGTTGTCAACTATCCAGATAATGAACCAATAACAATGAATGAGTATAACACAATATAGTTACTTGATTTAAGGGCATCAGGGCATTATACACCTTATATGGAAGACTTTATTAACTTCCAATATTACCCCAAACTAATAACCATTTATACAGCTGGTGAACCTATGGTGTCACTGGGTCACAGAACAGTATTAATAGAAACTGTGATTAATACAGATGACAGAACTCAGATATTAAATCATTCATATCTATATCCAGTTCACTACTTAGAAAATAGCAGAGAACAATTGTTATCAGTTGGGCAACTTGCTAAAGCTGGTGCCAAAATTGAAACAACTAATAAATGCTCAAGCATCAAAGATGGCAAAGGACATCCAATACTAGTTGCACAACCTATGATCAGTTGCTCTTATACTCTACACTATGTAAAGTCTAAGATAATTAAGGGGCAGAGTGACATACATGCCTTTGCAACTAGTTTTGTGCCAGATTATGATACTCTTCATAATTGAATGGGACATCTATCAGATCATATCCTCAAATACTTTGAGACAAGTACAATTGGCTTTCCTCATGTCACTATTCCTAAAAATAGCTTGAAACTATGTATGTTACAAGGTTTTGTTATGGACTTCACTTCATGCCCATTAAACTCTTGGAGCCTTGGTTACAACCCAGATTCTGTGGATCATATTTAGTTTAACCTTTCTCTCTTTCTGTTGGACCCTTTCTCCTTGTTAACACTTTTCTCTGTCCCTGTTCCTTCTGTTATTTTCCTTATCAGATATCCTTATCTGATTATCTTGTGTTTTTCCATTTATCTATGGCTTTTCTCTTTACCCTTGATTATCTCTTGCTTATCTTGGTTTTTCCATTATCTGATGTTTCACTTCCACCCCTGTCCTATTGGATGTCTAGATGCTTTGTGGACAGACTCCTTATTCTGGTATCTTCACCATGGTTATCAGTTTACATGTTTCTTGTATTCTCCTTTGAGTAGTTACTATTATTTCTTGCTTAACTACTACTCTCTGGACTTTATCCTGACTGCTGGTATATAAGTAGGATCACTACTGTTTGTAGTCCTCAGTCAGAATATCAACTTAGATCTTCCTCCTCTCTCCTGCTTGTCTGCTACAAGTCCACTCCTCAGTCCAGGCTTGTCCTGTCTTCATCTGTTCTCTGTCCACTCATCTGCTCGAGTCCATAGTTGGTCAAGTGAGGCCACCATGGTATCAGAAGGGTGCAACACATAAGTTGAAGCCAAGGCCTCCACCCCATGTCTGCACACATTTGCTCTTGGCTGCCCATGGTCTGCTCCCATCCAGAGTCAGTTCTTAACAGGTTTCTTCTTTGGCTGAGTGACACCTAAGTCAGAGCCTATCCTTGTAAGAGAGACAAGCAGAGGTCCTAGTCCTGTATAGGTCAGTAGGAGCTGCTCTGTTTAACCTTGGATGGCTGTTCACATTGTCTCTAGGTAGTGAACTCATATAGATCATACACTCCATAGGACAAGACATTGACAAGAAGCCTGAGAGGGAAAAGCTGTCCACAAGGGTGAAGAGTTGTAGACTTAACACACTACTGGTGTTCAAGGACTTATTCAAGTTCCAAGAGGAGGTAACACATGTTAAGATTAGACTTGTCTAATCTACATGTCCAGGCATTGTACATATACAAGTCCCAATGACTACCTAAGGAAGTAGATCAATTGTAGCATAGAGGTTGAATAATAAAGAGGAAGCATATAAAAGGAAAGCATAGGGCATAGGGCATAGGGCATAAGGCATATGGGCATATAGAAAGGGAGTGCATATGTCATAGGATAAAGTCTGCAGGGGTGAACATAATTGATGCAGCACAAATACAACAGAAGAGTCGAAACTTATACCTGGTCTTAATAATAGAAAGTGTCTGAGAATGGAAGTGGTAAGTTCAGTGTCAAATCACAGATTGTCATCACAAGGGAAGTATACTCCATGGTATTGACATGCTTCATCTATCTTTTTGCACATTTCCCAATCAAGTGTCTGTTGGAGTTCAGTGGTTTCCTGCCAGAGGCTGACCATCATGTACTTCATCAAATCCCATTCTTCATAAGGTTGCTCCTCAGTCTCTTCAGTCTCCTCAGTGATCTTAGAGTCTGCAATATTCATAACAATGTAAAGGTTGTGCTATGGAAAAGATGCATCAGAAAAGCTTCAATGTAAACTTTGAGAGAGTGTCTAGGCCTCTAGAAAGAATCCATTTAGATCTTTTAGAAACACCTATAGTCAGTTACCAAAATATAAATGGATAATGACCATTTTAGATGATTACTCCTCAAATACTTGGATTTATTTACTTTGTAAGAAATCTGAAGTACTAACAATTATAAAGAACTTCCTAATCCTAGTTGGTAAACATATAGGTGGTCCTGCAAAGTTATTACATACTGATTGAGGAGAAGAATATGTTGCAGAAGAACTACAAGCTCTTCTAAGCTCTCAAAAGATTATCCTTGTGACAAACACTCCACATGCTCACCAATGAAATAGTAGAGCAGAATGTCTCAGCCAAACTTTGATGGATAAAGCAGAAGCCATGTGGGATCACACTTGTATTCCAAATAGTTGGTGGGAATTTGTAATTGATACTGCCTGTTATCTTTACAATTGCACTCCCATGTCACACTTAAATTGGAAAACCCTACAAGAAGTTTCAACAGGTGTAAAACCAGATGTTTCTAAATTCAGAACCTTTGGATGTAGTACTTATACATTCTTATCCAAAGAGGTCTGCAAAGATAAATTATCCCTGAAATCAGAATTAATGATATTCCTGGGATATTCTCTGGACTAGAAGAATTATTTGTTCATATGTCACCTGCAAGGAAATGTACTTTACATTTCTCTTACTGCTATATTTGATGAACAATTCCTCCCTAAATATTCAGAAAAGAAACTCCAAGAACTCAAACACCTGCTAGTGAAATCATTATTTACCCTAGACAGGATAATAGAAGGACTCCACCTCTGGAGTGACTATCCACACTGAGCCCTCCTTCTTTACTGTCATCACCTGATTCCAGACATTAGAATAAGACTCCACCAGGTGATAATGACTCTGATAAGGATAACAGTGATGACATTCCAAGAGAAGATCATGATTCTAATCTAGAATATGCTGATCCTAAAGATTATCCTGATCTAGAAAAACATTCACCTATGCCAAGCACTGATCTGAATGAAGATCAAGATCTATCTCTATATTTGGAAGACTTTGAAAAAAGAGGTGATGATTGTCCATATACAGACTCTCCCCCTGTTCCTCAGTCTCCAAGATTAGAAGACTTTGAACAATATGGTGATGATCCCACCTTAAGGGAAAAATCATCATCTCTAGTACTTAGAACATCTGAAAGTGAACCTTATCAAAAGGATAAGGCTATACCAAGACAACAAAGTACTGGAATGGCACTTCTGAGATTCAGCCCACCAAGGCCTTCTCAGAAGCATCAAGTCACATCACCACCATGGATGAACATGTTACAACCTTTGTATGAACTCAGGTTGCAATTAGGCAAAGACTTGAGGATGAGCAAAGGGGAAAGAACTAGTTGGTAAAGTGTAAGGAACACAGGTGCTCTATCTAGGGTTTATATACTTATAGAAGGGATAGCTAAGAATAGGTGAAACAAGGAGATGAGTCAGTGGATGACTAAGGTAAAGTGTAGCAAGGGGCTGAAACATAAGATGAAACAGTATGCTGAGCAAGTGTGTACTAAATATAGCTGAGACCATAATATCACCCTCCTCCTAAGGTGTCATGACCACATGAAACTAATGTAAAGGTCCATGTAAGTTACAGCATACTGGAAAGGTGAAATGTGTGAGGAAATTCTGGGCTTCTTCAAATATTGGGGGTTCTCATAGTCAGTGAGTGATGTGGCAAGTGACATCCTTCTTGTTAGGGCCAATGAAGAACTGGTTGGTGACTTTCTTCCAGGCAATGAAGAATGGTGTGTGATCAAGTCCTCCACTATACATGGGGATCATGGTGCTGTGATAAGTGGCACCAGTGTTACTGTGATCTCTGATTAGGACCTGTAAAATCTTCTTCCAGTATTCTTCATCTTTCTTGCCATCTTTCTTCAAGGTCTTGAACAGTACAGGGGACTCATGTTTCTCAACCTTGGCAGGGCCTATGCATTCAGGGGTGAGGAACTTGATGAGGTGCATGACCTCTTCTTCAACAGTGGGGGTTTCTTTGTCTAACTCTGGGTCTGTCAAGGAGTAGCATTGTGGAGCAGGTTGTGGAGTTGGGTGTTCATGAGGGAAGGGGTCTTTTCCTTGGGTGAGTGCTATGAGGCAGGATACAAGGTTCTTCTTTTCTTTGTCATCAGTTATACCAAGCTTGGAGAGTTGTTCTGCCACTATGACTAGAATACTGGTGAATTAGTTGCTTGTGCCAGATGTAAGGTAGTCATTGGCATTGTGGAGGATGATGTGGATGTGTTGGTTCATCTGGGTGGCTTGTCCTGACCCCTTGGCTGAGTTGTGGACTTGTGGGATGGTTGTTTGGACAGCTTCAGTGAATAACTGGATGGCCTCCTGTACATCATTGTACACTCATCAGAGGTGGATGATGTCTTGTGCTAGCTGTATATGCTCTTCAAATTGCTTAGTTGGGTTGTTGTCTGTTAACTGCTGCTCAATGTCAGTGATGAGGGTGTTGAAGGGGGAGTGGTAGGGACAAAGGTTTGAGTGCTTTGGTCTGCATCCATGTCTGTGTCTGAATCTACTTGGGGTGTTGTGTTGCTATGACCATTGATTACCCCCCCTCTTTATAGGTTTTGCTCCAGGAAACCTTTGGAGATAATCCTGTAATGCCTCCTGAGCATTCTCAAGTGCTGATTCAGCTATCCATGTGTCATGCTCATTACTGTACCCTTTCCAGTGCACAAGGTACTGCATTCCTTGGCCTTTCTTGTGATGTCCTTGGATTTCCTCTATCTCATATTCTTCTTCTCCATTAATGAGCTCCAGTTGTGGTGGTGGTTTGGCTTGCTGATTCATGAACTTTGGCAGTTGATATGGTGTTAGTAATGCTTCATTGAATATGTTATGGATGACCCATCCTTCTGGTAGCTCCAGCTGGTATACCCCTAGTCCTACTTTCTTGAGTATCTTGAAGGGTCCATAGTGCTTGTGATCCAGCTTCTTTGTTGGGCAATTTGTTGTTATGTTTGTTCCTTTGAGCCACACCTGGGTCCCTTCTTTGTAATCTCTGCTTGCTGTTCTCCTTTTGTCATAGTGTTTTGTCATGACTTGCCTCTTGCTTTCTAATAACTCTCTGGCTTGAGCTTGGCAAGCCATAAGTTTCTTGAGAAGTTCTGTGATGGATGGCATTGGTGATTCTATAGTGAAGTCTCCTTTCCAAGGGTGTTGTCTGTAGTTGAGGAAGAACAGGGTTTCTCCAGTGCTACTGTGAGTTTTGTCATTGTATTGGAGTTTAGCTGTAGATAACCAATCTGTCCAGTCATCTTGTGTGTAGTTGATGTATACTTGTAGGAAGGTTTTGACTTCCTGGTCGACTTGTTCTATTTGTCTGTCTATTTGGGGGTGATAGGCTGTTGATAGTCCTTGCTCTATTCCTGTCACTTTGCATAGGTTCTTCATGAATGTTGATGCAAACTGTGGCCCCTTGTCACTGATAATCTTCCATGGGATGCCATGGAGTTTCCAGATGTGGTCTTGGTATATCTTCACTAGTCCCATGGAGTTGAGGTTGGTGTTTGTTGTGATCAGTCAGATCATTTTAGTGAACCTGTCTACAATGACTAGGATTGCATCTGCTCCATTTGACTCAGGGAGTGGTCCAATCATGTCAATGCTGATCTTGTGCCATGGCTCTTTGGGCATTTCAAGGGGGTGGAGTGGGGCTGCTTTCTTTTGCTGAATTGCTTTGTTTCTTTGACAGCTGTTGCATCCCTGCACATAGTTCTTGACATTGGCTTTTATTGCTGGCCAATAGTATGTTCACTTGATGAGCTCCATCATTCTGTGGGATCCCGGGTGTCCAATGTTGGGTGGATCATGATACCTCTTCATGATCTTGCTCTGTAAGTCCTTATGGTTCAGCACATAGATTTTGCCATCTTGATATGTGACTCCCATGTCCTTTCAGGTTCTTCCTTCAACCATTTGTCCACTATCATTTCTCTCCTACCTCCTTTGATGTCCCTCAGCATCTCCTTGTTTCCTTTTATTTCAAATAATCCCCTTCCTAGGATGACTTCTTCTGCAATTGTTTCTTCTTGGTGGAGTTGTCTTGGAATAGTGTATCCTTGAGTATCGTGACCTCCTTGTCTTCCTCTATTTTGTTGAAGTGCATGATCTGTGATAAGATGTCAGCCTTGGTGTTCATTTTCCCCAGTATATGTTTTAGTGTGAAGTCATACTCTTGTAGTTTCAGGTGCCATTACATTTGTCTTGCATTTATTCATCAGGGAGATCAGAAGTATTCCAGGTTCTTGTGGTCAGTCCAGACTTCAAACAGTTCTCTTGCTTCAAGTAGATACTGTCTCCATGTCTTTAGTGCTTTGATGATTGCAAGAAGCTCCCTGTTATATATCTTGTAGTTTTATTCTGCTGATGATAGTGTTCTGGATAGGAATGCAATGGGATGCCATTTCCCTCCCTGTTCTTGTGATAGGACTCCTCCAATGGCATATTTTGATGCATCAACTTCCACTCTGAATTTCCCATTGTCTTGTGGGAGTGCTAGTACTGGCTCTTCTATTATGCATTGCTTCAACTCTTCGAACACATTTTGTTGAGTTTCTCTCCATTCCCATGGTTGACCTCCCTTCAGCTTGTATAGTGGTCCCACAATGTCACTGAAGCCCTTGATGAATTGTTAGTAGAAGTTTGCAAAGCCTAGGAAGCTCTCAATGTCTTTGACTGTGGTTGGAGTGGGCCAGTTTTTGACTGCTGCAATCTTCTCTTCTTCCATTTTGACCTTTCCATCTCCTACTACTATTCCCAGTATAGGTATCTCCTTTGCATCAAACATGCATTTGGACCATTTGAAATATAGTTTGTGTTTGTCTGCAATCTTCAGGAAATATATCATTTGTTTTTTAAGCTCTTGCTGCATCTTGCCTGGGATGACAAAGTCATCCATATAGTTGACCAATACTCCTTCCTGTAGCAGCTCCCAGAAGACTGTGTTCATCATCCTTTGGAATATGCCTGGGGAGTTGCATAGACTGAAGAACATGACAGTGGGCTTAAATAATCTTTTGTTTGTCAGGAATGCTACTTTCCACTCATCTCCTTCTTTGATGCACACATTGTTGTATCCCCAGATGATGTCTGGTTTGTTAAAGTACTTGGCATCCTTCAGCTTGTCAATGATTTCTCTGATTAATGGCAGTGGCATTTTGTCCTTGACCATGATGCTGTTGAGTTTCTGATAGTCTTGTACCAGTCATTTGGACCCATCCTTCTTCAGGATGAAGAAGCATGGTGATGCATAGGGGGATTTTGATGGTTGGATTCATCCCAATATGAGATTTTCCTTGATAAACTTGTGGAGTTCTTCTTTTTCCTTGACTGTCATGGGATATACCTTGGCTGGTAGTTCTCATGGGCTTTCTTTGGTGAGGTTGATTTCATGGTCCCATTCTGTGTGGTTTGGTAGCTTGTCAAAGTTCTGCTTGTTGAATAGGTGTGTGTAGCCTCTGATGTACTCTGGTAGGTCAGCTTCCTTTGTCTTGTCTGGTGTTTTCTCTTTCTGTGCCTGTGTGCCATTCCTTCTTAGCCTTGATATGTTGATGGTTTCATATTTGATCTTGCATTCCAGTGGGCATCTTGTAAACTTGATTTGTCCATTGTTCTAGTCAACTTCAGGGTTGTATTGTGCTAGCCAACTGTGTCCTAGGAATATGTCCACTGAATTGATGTGTGAGATGACTGCTGCCAGTTGCTCCTTGTGTCCATTAATGTCCATCTCCATTTCTGTGTATTCTGTGATGTTTGTCCCTTGTTGCAAGTTCTATCTGCATTGTATACTTTGAATGGTTTCTCCAACTTCTTTCTCAGTATCTCTTGCTCCTTGACTGCCTTCTTTGCAATGCAAGTGTGTGTGCATCCAGGATCAATCAGTGTTGTTGGTCTCCATTGCTTGTTTTTTGGTGCAGAACTTTTGGCTTTATGAAGAGTTCTCATGCTCCACTTCTTCTTTGAGAAATTGTGTATGATTGTCTAGAAGAAGCTTTAAATACAGTGGCTCAAGAGTTCATGCTCACTCTGAGCCTTCAGAAAAACCCTGTTGCTCCAATCCTTCCTCACCTTCCTGTTCCTCTTCCATGCTCCTGATGCATGCCTTCTTGGGTGCTCTGCAGTTTCTGGAGATGTGTCCTTCTTTTCCACAGTTGAAACACCTTCTTCCTCCTGGCTTCTTGCAGTCTCAGGCAATGTGCCCTACAATGTTGCACTTGAAGCATTGGGGTGGTGCCTTGTTGTTGGGTGTTATCTGTCTCCCTATCTACATCAGTCAACCCATGCCTCCATATGTGATGCCAGTTCCCATACATCTAGTTCAGGTTTCAATAGCTTCATATCCTAAGCCAATGTTTAGGATGGTCTCCTTCCATTGCTTGTAGGATTTGGGCATTGCCTTTATTGGGAATCCTAATATGGTCTTGATAATGTCTGAGCACATGTTCTTTTTGAGCAGGAATATGGCATATTTGTCATCTGTCTTGGACCTTGTCTTTAATATGTCAAACTTGATGAGGAAGTCTGCTGTGTGTTTGTTGTTCTATCAGTATGTCTCAATTCTCCATTCTGCATCACTTTGTTGCTCTTTATTCCTGAATGTTGCCTCTACTTCCTTTCAGAACATATCCCATACAAGTATGTCATCACTGTTCTCCATCTGGTCAAGCTTCATACTTGTGAATTGTTCTACAGTTCCTCCTCTCATCTATGAGAGTACTGCTACTGCCCTTCTGTCAGCATCATCAATCTTGTTGAACTTCAAGAAAAATGTCATTGACCTCCACCAGTTGTCAAACTGGCTTCTGTTTCCATCAAAAAATCCTGGATCAGGAACCAATGATTTTCCTCCTGCCTGCTGAGTTGTTGCTGTTTCTTTGGCCATGTTGATATTGATGTCTTCTTTGTCTACTGGGTCTAATTCTTCTTTGTCTGCAAGTTCTTCTGGTTCTTCTTTGTCTGCTGATTCCTCTAGTTGTTCTTTGTCTATAGGTTCTGGCTGGTCTTTGAGTTCTGACTCAGTAGTTTGTAGGGAATGGGAAACAGCTGCGCGAGCATGATGAAACATTGCATTGTTCTCCTCTGTAACTGAACAAGGTCCAAGTATCTATTTTTTTTACCTAAACAACTCGTCTCTCACCATAAGATGTGTTGCAACTGTCCTCCTTTGTTCATCCCCTCTTAGATACTTTTGTCACTGTCTGCCATTGTCTGATTTTGTAGAAATAGTTGTTGAATATGTATCGAAATACACCTCTCTCTTGAAGTCTAATTCCTATCTTTAAGCTGCTGTCTCTCTCACTCTCAGCCCCTCTTACTCACAACCTTCATCATTCAAGTTTCTTCATTGTTGGTGTGCTTGCTCTCTGTAACATCTGAAAACTCTGCTACTGATGGCTCTCTGGTCTGTCCTAGGCTGTACAGTGCTGGTGTTCCTTCTCAACTGTTCCAAATATTGCTTCCACTCATACACTGAGCCTTGCTCCTAGTTGAGCACTGGTGTTGTACCTGGTTGCACCTTGATACACACCCCTAGCTGGGCCTCCCTTGTTGCAAGGTGAGTTGGTGATGCTTTACCAAATGTTATGACCTTTGTATGAACTCAGGTTGCAACTAGGCAAAGACTTGAGGATGAGCAAAGGGGAAAGAACTAGTTGGTAAAGCATAAGGAACACAGGTGCTCTATCTAGGGTTTATATACTTATAGAAGGGATAGCTAAGAATAGGTGAAACAAGGAGATGAGTCAGTGGATGACTAAGGTAAAGTATAGCAAGGGGCTGAAACATAAGATGAAACAGTATGCTGAGTAAGTGTGTACTAAATATAGCTGAGACCATAACACAACAATGATAAAAGCCTGCTGATATGTCCTCAACAAGAACATTGAGTCCCTGTGAAACCTAGAAACATATATAGAGATCAACATCCCATCAAAGTGTTACACAATTATAGAGGCTTTGAATAGATTCCTCTGAAAGGGGAACTATTACTTAAGTACATATGCAAATGAAGCCTGGTATCACTTGAAGATGTTGAAAATGAAATGCCACCTGACCAAAATCAATCAGCAGATTCTTTACATAGTTCAACATTGATGGAGCTTGTCTTTGTCAGTCACATGAATAAACTATGTAAAGAAGGATGAGTACAGTTTATCAATTTCCTTTTTGCAAATAAAGTCAATGCATCCTATATTCCTAAAGTCTTCAAAGACTTAGTGAAACTCCCTAAAGAAATTCATGAAAAGTGGTACAAAGCTTGTCTTGAAGAAATAGATGCATTAAAGAAATGACAAGTCTATGAACTAGTTGAACTTCCAAAAGAAAGAAAAACAATTGATAATCAATGGGTATTCACTCCTAAATCAGATGGTAGATTCAGATCTTGATTAGTGTCACAACTGCTCACATGCTTCTGCACTTACTTTCCTGTGCTTGTCCAATGTCCAAAGATCCAATTTCTGATGTTCCAATTTCACACAACTCCAATCCACTTGTTTTGTTGATGGATTCCATCTACTCTGTTATCCAAACAGGTGGGTGCATGCACTTAGTCACTCACAACCATTGCAACAAGTGTTGTTCATTCACTTTTCCTTTATTACCTCAGATTTTTTACCTGAACCTTCATTCTTACTTCTGTTCTGCATTTTATTACCTTCCACTTAGTTTTTCCTTCTGACTTGTCTCCATACTTGTTCCTTCTGCATGTTTCCAGTTCCTGCTTTACCTCCAAAATATTTTATCCATTTGTACTTGTTATTGTTCTCCAGTTATTCTCCTGTTTCCCATTTCCAGTTCTTGATGCATATTTAAGCATAGTAACTCTGTATCCATTCCTCAGTCTGAATATCAACTTCATTATCCCTCCTCACTCCTATCTCTATCTGTCTGCTCTCTGGGTTATTCTCTGACCACTCCTGCCTGACATTCAAACCTTCTTCCCTGATCCCCAACCTCCAAGTTTCTGTTCCACCCAGAAGTCAGACCCAAACAATACTAGAAGGGCACAGCACATAAGCTGAGGCTGAGGTCCACACTCTGAAGCCATTAGGCACCCATCCAGAATGTAACAATTAGTCACTCAAGGCTTCTCACAAGTCAAAGGTATTGACTTTGATAAAGTCTTTTCTCCTGTTGTCCAGTACAAGACCACAAGATTGCTACTTACAATTGCTGCCCTCAAAGATTGGGATATGTTTGGTCTTGACATGAAAACTGCTTATCTCTATGGACATCTTAAGGAAGAAATATATATGTAATAACCAGAAGGTTTCATCTAAAAAGGACAAGAAACTAAAGTATGGCACTTGAAATGCACACTTTATGGTCTCAAGCAAGCTGGCCATCAGTGGTGGCTTGAAGTAACCAAATTGATGAAAGAACTAGGCTTCAAATGAGCATCACTTGATGCTGGAGTCTATTATTACTATGACCCACAAGAGCAATCTCTTATCATCACACTACTTTATGTAGATGATGTGGCTTTCTTAGGACTGCATGGATCAAAGGTTCTACATCAAAAAATAAAAGTGTTCATGGAAAAATGGGAATTTCAATTTCTAGGTGAACTTACCAAATTCCTTGGAATGTATATTACATGAGACCAAGCCAATCATTTAATTATGATTGATCAACAGCCTTACCTTGACAAGGTTCTTGAACAATTTAACATTGTTGAAAAAGCTGAGTCTACTCTATTACTAAGAGACTTTATTTTTATATCAGCTACAGAACCTGCAAGTGCCAACTTTAGGCAAAAATACCAATAACTGGTTGGATCTTTGATGTACTTGATGATCAGATCACATCCTGACATTGCTTTCACAGTTGTCAAGTTATCACAACAGATGTCTAATCCATTTTGGGAACACTATAAAGCTGGCTTACATAATTTATGTTATCTTCATGGCACATCTAAATATGCTATTGTCTATGATGGACAAACAAACAAAGGTATCAATGTATTCTCAGACTCTGATTGGACACAAGATCTAGAAACTAGAAAATTAGTTACTAGCTTCTTTATTAGAATAGCCAGAGCAGCTGTTGCTTGACTCTCACATCACCAAAAGACTATCACACTATCATCAACAGAAGCCAAATATATGGCTTTATCCAATGCTAGTCAATAAATTGAGTAGACTGTTAACTACTGTTAAGAACTGACTCTGGATGGGGGTAAACCACAGGCAGCCAAGGGCAGATGTATGCAGACATGGGATTGAGGCCTTGGCTTCAACTTATATGTTGTGCCCCTCTGATACCATGGTGACCTCACTTGACCAACTACAGACTTGAGTGGACAAGTAGACAGAGATCAGACATAGACAGAATAAGCCCAGACTAAGGAGTGGACTTATAGTAGACAGGCAGGAGAGAGGAGGAAGATCTAAGTTGATATTCTGACTGAGGAGTACAAATGGTAGTAATCTTACTTATATACTAGTAGTTAGGATAAAGTCTGGAGAGTAGTAGTTAGGTGAGAAACAATAGTAACTACTCAGAGGAGAATACTAGAAGCATGTGAACTGATAATTGTGGTGAAGATACCAGAATAAGGAGTCCATCTGCAAAGCATCTGGACATCTGAAAGGATGGGGGTGGAAGTGAAACATCAGATAATGGAAAAACCTAGATAAGTAGAAGATAATCAAGGGTAAAGGGAAAAGCTATGGATAAATGGAAAAACACAAGATAATCAGATAAGGAATTCTGATAAGAAATATGACAGAAGGAAAAGTATGGAGAAAAGTATTTACAAGGAGAGATACCTGATGTCAGGATGGTCCTTATCACTGGTCACCTATACTTAAGCTAGAGGATGGCTGTCTTGCCAGATGGTTTGCAGAGGCACTAGAATTTAGCAAGAAGGATCACAATAAGAAGGTAGTGAGGCAAGTGTCCAGTTAAGCACACTCAGAGGTTGAATGTCTATCAGTTGAGAGTATGACCAATAGAACATTTACTACCACACTGATCATGAACTAATGTCAATTGCAAGTTAAAGGTAAACAATAGCCTGAGATTTAAGAATATAGAAAGCTTGCACTTCCAGTATATGAGTAGCTATTTAAGCTTTACTTTTAATGTCCTAAAGAGGCAACTATAATGAAGTAATGCTGCATGTCTGAGAGCCAATAGAAGTGAAGCTATGGAGTGGAGCAATATGAGAATAGAAACTAAGACAAGAATAAAAACTAACTAAATATGGAAATAGTTCAAGTCTGAGTTCATGTAAGATACAGGGATATAAGGCAAATGGTCTGTACAGCAGAGATAAGAAAGAAACTATTTATTAGAGATATATCACAAGTCTATATTAGGATGAAGGTGTCTGTTAGTAGAATCAGAGGAATACCAGTTGGGAGATGAGGCAGAACTGGGAATGGTGAAGTTTCCCATAAGAGGTGAGTCAGAAGAGTCTGACTCATGCATTGGGCTGTGGCATGGTGAGGACAATGATGATGATGACAAAGAGATGTCTGCAGTGATATAGGGAGGTGGATATGATGGAAGATCTACAGTGGGTTCTTCTGCATTTGACTTGTTGATGCCAGGGACATTGGAGTCAACACTGCAGAGGGGTGGAAGTTGTGTACAATGGGGAGGGATAGCTGGAGGGTTGTTGGAGTTAGGATTAATGCAATAGACTTCTACTTCTTGAAAGTAGAGTCTGCAGGTGACTTCATATTTGATAATATGCAGAACAACCTCAGGTGGATACATCATGTAGGAATGAAGGAAGACAATTGGTTCTCCTGCATAGGGAATCATCTTCCAACTGTGGACCCAGGCAGAGTTAAAGTTATTATGAATAGTTTGGATGTATAACCTATTAGGATCAAAGACATGGGTGAAGGGAGTATTCTCCCAAGCAATGTATAAGATCTTAGTTATCATGCAGTTGGTAGAATAGAACAGGGGTCCAGATGTCAGCCAATCTTCTGAGAATAGAGATGCATGGCTAGGAAGACAATAGTTAGTGAAAGCTTCATTGTAATATTGAACTAGGTCTTTGGCTGGTATGCTAGTATCTTGGGTGGTGTGGTGAGAGGTATTGGGAAGTCCAAGCTCATAGACTAGAGCATGATAAATAATGTTTCAATGAGGGGTGCTAGGTATGTTCATAACACCTGATGGAAACAGAAGAAAGGTTAAACTGAATACAATCTGCAGAATCCAGGCTGTAACTAAGACTCTGAGAGTTTAATGGGCACAAAGTGAAGTCTGTAACAACTACTCACTGAAATAGGTACTAATCCAGACAGGATTAAAAAAACCACATTTATTAAGTGATAACTGTGATTCAGTATTTTGGGCCAAAAATCCAGTTACCAAAAAATGTTCCAAATATGTGGATATTAAATTTCATTACATCTGCAATTTACTCAAGGATGAGAAAATTCTCTTGTATAATATTAAGGGAACAGATAACCCTGTGGATTTATTGACTAAGAATCTTGACAATCAGAAGCTTAATAACTTCTTACCTGTATTAGGTGTTGAATTCTTTTAACTTCCCACTCTGACATCCTCAAGTGAGGAGGAGTATTGAGGAATTAATCAGCATAATGCTTACACATTCACTTGCCATTAGCATGAACATGCTAAATCCTTGATGTATGTGCTCTGCAATGACAGAGCAAGATAATTTTTGGACACTTCCATAGCCTCATGCTATGAATAGATCGATCCATTTCTATATTAATACTTACAACACTTGCATAGATGTACAGCTTGTAGTAGTTTTACTGATATCCTCATGCTTCAATGTAGGATTACACATGGTAGAAACAATTCTATGCTTCTAATGACTCCTGTAGCATACAACAGAGTCATGTTCATCTTTTTATAACCTTTACATGCACTTTCTTCATGTTATATGTGTGTATGCCTTATGTCTTATTATTCATGTATGTATTATACCCTATACCCAGTACTAGTCATAGCTACAGTATAAAAACCACCATGTAGTAGTGTACTTTCTTCACTGGAGTTTTACATTCCTTGTCTTCACTAGCTCTCATAAGTTCAACCAACATTCTTCATTATTTTCAACTTGGTTGTATCTTGTCTGGTATTCCCCAAGATAGTCCATTCCCACACTTTTCTAGTTACTTTCCCATTTGACCAGCCTCAAATTGTGAGTAACTAGATTACTCTCCACTGACACTATGCTTATGTAGCAGCAACATTGTTCCTCCCTCATCAAGAGAAGTGCTGGAAGATAGTGCTAATAGTGGACAAGAGGACAAGAGAGGTAACAAGAAACAAAGAGGATTGTAACAGAATGAGTCTTGTCACTTCTCTATGTTTTATCAAAGGTAAGCACATGCCTTGATGTGCTGTTGGGGAGGTCTTAACATTGCTTAATGAAAGCATTTAGGGCATTGGTTCTGATACAAAATGCATGTGCTTAGAGCCAGCACTGGTCATCTCATAGACAGAAATAGTATACTGATGAGACTTGATTTAGTAATTTCAGGATATCCAAAAAACACCCCTAGAACTGCCTTAACCCTGAGATATCAGACATGAGAAAGTGAAGGGATTTTTCTAGGATCCAGCAGAACTTCCATGGCAAAGCTGATTGCTGCTACTATTTCTGTTTCTTGGCCTTCAGCTGCAATTGGAATGGTTACACTCATTGTAGAGACCGATGATCAGTTGCTTGTGAAAATGGCAACCTCACGTCACTCTCTCACTAATCCAAATCGTGGAATGAACCTTGTTGGAGCGCCCGTCATTGAGCCACCCATCACCACTTTTGGGTCCCACTATTCGAGTTTCTGAATCTTATTGTTGTCGTGCCTATGTGTATACATTTCTACATTTCTTCCGTTGCCGCCAGTCCCATGATCCTATCCTCACTTATTGTCTTATTTGTAGTGGTATTCAAGTAGTCTTGTCTTGTGAAATTTCG
>JAEUWQ010002221.1:0-11912 GCA_018524765.1 Podaxis sp. AQ799166 | reverse complement strand
GTCATGCTTGCATCACCCTCGAACACGGCATGGGTGTTGAGTCCAGCGGCAAGTGCTGGTGCAGGCGGAGCAGGACCGGTCTTGGGAGTCTGAGCTCCGATACTCAGAAGATCGGTAACGAGGTTGCCATCAATGAGGTGGGCAGCATAGGTCACGAATCTCGCGAATTTGTTCTCCATGTTGAAGCCTAGAGAATTGTTCTCAGACTCGGTTCTGTCGATGAGGACCATGAGCGCACACACCTTCCTGAACAGCAGAGATAATCTGTGCTGGGGTTGCAATACCATTGCGAGGAAGGTACTGTATCCCATGGTTAGAGTCTTTGTCACGTATGGAGAGGAGCCACAAAAACACGTACACCATGGGACGCAAGAGTGTTCAAGCCAGGGCACGGACCACGAATGTCACCTGGCCTGAGGGGTTTCCAGGGGTGCTTGGCATCGTTGACAAGCTTGAGGCCGGTGAAGCTGGGAGGGCCAGGAGGAGGTGTGGGCTCCTTGTACTTGAGAGTCGGGATGATCTTGTCCAACTCCTCGCGCGAGAGCCCGGCCAAGGAGCCATAGGCTGGGAAGGCGGAGGCTGTGGATGCCAAAGCAAGAGCGAGGGCGACAAAGTTGACAAAGTTGACCATTCTGCGACTGGATAGAAGGGTTGCTTTCCTTGGTGATTCATGGAGACTTTCTTGTAAATTTATAGGAACTCATGAACACTACCAGGTAAATATTCTTAAAGTTCCTTGCGTAGTCCAAGACCAAGCTGCCATACTCTGTGAGAACATCCCAGTTGATTCGGGATCCGTGAAAAGAGTCGTCGAGCTTGGCAACTGCCTAGCGAAGTTGCGTTCAAGAATCCGTTTTAATGAAACACCCCGTAGATCCATCAAAAATACTACTAGGCAATTCATTCCAGGGTCAATGTATAGGGACAGAATCTGTCGCTTCAGGGTAGCGCATATCCCACGGTTCGTTAGAGCATAGCTGTTCATAACGTCAGTTTCACCTGTATTCAACGCCAAACTCAGATCGCATGTAAGACACTAACACTAGCAAGAACAACATCGATCGCTACCCCTAAGCTGTACTGGACCGAGCGAAATTAGCTCGTACGCGAAACCGCTCGACTCTTACCACCCGTTGTCGACCAGGGTTGTCCACTGGTATCGGGGAAAAGGAGGAATGGAACAATCATTAGGTCCCCGAAAAGCAGAATAAAATGCTGCATCTTCACTTACGAAGAAGCGCCGGACACGCCCTCCAAGGACATAACGGAGTGTCTAAATTTTGGAATTTGCGCTGGGGTTATCTGAGCTTGGATGCTAACTCCTCAAACCAGTTTTACGCTATGTGCAGCCTATCCCTCTCGGGTCAAGAGGCTGCATTCGGTTATGGTCGGGCACAGCAAAACGCGCGGTGGCTATTTTTAAATCTCTCAAGATATTCTATCCCATCGCGTGTGGTTCATGCTCATAAGCGCTCTCTTCACGTTATGCGGTTAGTTACCGAATCGAAGAAACCGTTACGAAAATCAAGCGACACCGCTAAGTTTCCCGGAGCCAATAAATGAAGAACAGTATTTTTAGCAAACAGTGTGCGTCGTTATCTACACCCCATTCGTCTTTGAGCTCTTCAGACGTAATGCGAATTAACTCGTGTCCAAGGACTCCAAACCCAGGGTTTACATTTTCTTACCCTCAAAGGACATTCCATATCTGTGATGACCACGGCATATCGAACCCCACGTCAACGTACTAAATGAAGTATTTGAGACTTCCCGTCTTGACGAAATATTCGGCGCTCAAACCAGCATGGACGCACGGTGGTGGCTGTTTAGCTTATCGACTCCCCACGACGGTGTCGACTCTCCGCAACGGAGATAGACGCAGTGCCCCGACGAGGATGTCAGTCAACATAACCCTGCGAAAGGAGCCCCTTTAGAAAGTGTAAGTTTCGGGTAAGCTTCGGCGTGTACTATACCTAGTACACCTACCGCGGTCATGACGTTGGGAGCAGAAACCCTAGAGCCCGTGCCTACGAACGTGCACGTTTGAGACCACTATGGGTACAGGAATACCGCCGTCCCAGTTTTGTGGGTTGGGGTCTGCTACAGCATAGCGTGTTGGCAATCGACATACTCCAGTCTCCGAGCACCGACGAGGGGAGATTTCTCATGGCCGGAAAACGACCTGTTAAAACAGAGTTCCTTGGTGTTGAGGAATGAATCAGCATGACGCTGACGTGTATACTTGCCATCGGCAATACATGCTGTATCCTCGACTCATATGCTCTGCATTGACAGAGCAAGATATATTTTTGGAACCCTCCATAGCTTCGTGCTATGTTTAGATTGATCCGTTTCTATTAATACTTTTATACACATACATAGATGTACGGCCTGTGTTAGTATTACTCATATCCTCATGGATTATGACTTGTAGAAACGTTCTTGGACTGCAGATGACTCCTGTAACATATGGTAGAGTCATGTCCCTTCTATCTTTATCTTTTACATGCACATTACTCATGTTATACGTGCGTATGCCTTATGCTTACTGACTCATGCATGTATTTTACCCTTGACCCAGTGTTATAACTCTACGGTATTTAAACCAGCATGTAGTAGCATACTTACTTCACTGGAGTTTTACATTCCTCGTCTACTTGATCACTCAGCTCTCTTAAGCTCAACATTCCTCGCTACTTTCAATTTGGTCTTACCTTCTCTGGTACTCCTCAAGACTCGCCCTTCTCACATCTCTCAGGTTTTCTCCCTGTTCGACCAGCCTCGGATTGTGAGTAACTGGTTTACTCTCCACTGACGCTATGCTTGTGTAGTAGCAACCGTTCTCCCCTTGTCAGGTTATGGGCCCCGAGACTCTCCTTCTGAGGATTCTCTCCTATTAATTTAGGATTGAGATAAAGACGTCTTGGGATATATGCCTATTTTCTACCTTTATCGTTATCTGTATACATTGTTATACTAATACCCCATTTTATTATGCTTAGTCGATTTCCTATCTGCCAATTTCTTTGATACATCAAATATGGCCTCGACTATTGCTACTTCTTCCCTTCCTAAACTTGAGGGCCCCTCTAACTACAAGTTCTGGGCTCATCACCTTCAAGGTGCACTTTCCTTGATCAGTGTCACCGGTTCCATGGAAACAGGCTGGTCCTTGACCAATGGAACAGTGACAGATCCTGCCAAGGATAACTCAGCAGAGGCAGCGCGGCAAAATCAGATGAAGGTGCAAGTCTTATCAATCATTGAAAACATGTTGCCTGACTCCATGCTGCTTCACGGCAAATCAGACCCAGAAGACTTATGGGCCTATCTCCAAACCCAGTTTGGAACATTAGGTCCAGCAAACGTCTATGGCTTGTTCACCCAAGCTCTGAAGAAGAGAATCACCGGCAAGAGAGACATTGCAGTTGATATTGCCGAAATGGCAACTCTCTTCACCCAGGTTGAGGAAGCTACTGCTGCCATCCCTGAGGTTCTCAGAGCTATGGTTCTTCTTTCAGCTATTCCGGACGATTGGGATTCGGTCCGACAATCGTTGTTGACCAATAATACCACAATCAAAGCCTTAACTTGGCAAGTGGTTGCAGATGCTTTAAATGCTGAATGGGCTCAGAGGAGTGGACGCAACAAAATGTCCACTCATCTCACCAATGCTCAATCTGCTACTAAAGCTAAACTTCCCAATGACCAAGGCGGTCCTTCCGCCTGGAACAAATCTCGTCCGGGTCCACCTTGGAGTCGATTTGTCTCTCAGCCTGTCGGCCAGGACAAAACCTCCAATGGTCCCAAACCTCAAGGCCAACAAGGCGGTCAGCCTGGTCAATGGCAGACTGTCAAGCTGAAGAAGAAAAGGGCTCCCAAGAAGAAGAAATCCCCTAATGCCTCAGCCAAACCAGCTGATTCCATGGCGGGTTTTGCTGCACCTGCTCAACTAGCGGCGGCAACTCCACCTTCCCCTGCTGGTGCTGGTAGACCTTACACAGGTCCCAATATGCACCCCTTCGACCTCTTGGATTGGATCCAATGGCCACAAGTGAATGCTCCCTGCGTTCCGCCACAGGCTCTGGTCCAGCAACGCCTAGCTGCTTCAGTCCCACAGGATCGCCCCTTGCTTCCTTCACTTTCTCGATGGGTACAGTCTCAAAACCCTGTTCCCATCATCCCTACTTACTCTTCTGCCTTGCAGGAGAAGCATAAGTTTGAGGAGTCTAAAATAGAGGCAAGTAACCTCTGTTTTACTGCTATTCTTGAGCTTGAGATACTGAATCTCACACAGGAAGTGCAGGAGACCCTCAAGACGATGAAACACCAAAGGACTGATACAGCGACTAAGTCGTTAGATCAGCTCCGAGAGGAACAGAAGATCTGAACCCAATGTCATCGTGACATTAATTGAGCTCGTAAGCTTTGTCCCCGTCCTCTGATTAAATGAAGCGTTGTGGAGCTGATTGAGGAAACTCTTCTCCTCATGTCGCTAGAAGACGCATCTGAGAAAGCAAAAACCTTTGACGAGGACTTCCCGCCACTTCTGGGACAGTCTGGTCTTCTTCCACCCGGTCACCCAGTCGAGGTAGGCAATTATGCTCGACGTGTCCGAATGGGTAAATGGACTAAAAATCCACCCAAGAAGACCACACCTCCCATGCAGCGCACTGAAAAGCTGTATGATGTTGTCAAAGAAGCTCTTCGTGAACACGAAGAAGAGAAGCAATGCAAGGCCAAGGCAAGGCAATTGGGGAATCCTACATCCCACCTGTAGGTCGCTTCTATCAAGATCTGATGAATCAGCTAATTCATTTTGGCGTCATCAAGGATACTTGCGAAGTTGATCCTAATGTATGTGTTAACCCTATTGGTCGATTACGGCTTATTCATTTCCTTGTTACCCAACAGGGAGAACAAAGCTCTCGTGCCCTTCAAGAGGCACTTGCTGTGATCGACAAGAACCCTGAAGGTTATCCATCTGATTCTGAAGATGTAGAATACCTTTACTCAATAGGCTTAACAGAATGTGAGTGGGATGAGGCCATGGTGCCTTCGACCTCATTGGTCAATGCTCCACCTGCGCCACCTTTTTCTCCTGTCCTCCCCGGAGCATCTCATCCAAATGATGAGATAGATCTTGTCGGGAGTGACATTGAAGATTGCCTGCCTCTGGTAAATGGCCCTCGTCATCTCGATGACATCGATTATGATGCTGATGACATGAGTGATGCTGAAAGTGACTTCGAGAAGAAGAAGGCTATGGGGTATGTAATCCATATTCAATCACCATCTGCTGATGCTGATCACCTCCATACTCAGACCGGTCACGACACTTCCTTCTGGGAAGAAGAAGGGCAAGCTCGGCAAGAAACGCTGTGCCAAGGCCAAACGTCGCGAGGTTTAGAGGATCACCTGCGCAGGGCAGAAGGAGGAAGAGGAGATGAGCACCTACCGTCATGGGAACGGATACTTAGGTGGCTCATAGCTTTGGACAATGTTGAATTTTGCGATGGATCATGTACAGAATTCGTAGCGATGTGCACAAGCACATCTCACTTTAATGTAATTCATTCTGTGCATGAACCCCCTAGTCCGAATACCTCTAAGATCACTCATCAAGATGAACCGATTTATATGGATGAGTATAATGCTATTTGGTTACTAGATTCAGGGGCATCTGGCCACTATACGCCACATATGGAAGACTTCATTGACTTCCAATATTACCCTGAACCAATAACTGTCTATACTGCTGGTGATCCAATGATATCACCAGGCCACGGCACTGTCTTAATTGAAACCGTGATCAATACAGATAACAGCACATGGATACTTAATCATTCATACCTATATCCGGTGCATTACTTACAAGGTAGCGGAGATCGATTGTTATCAGTTGGTCAGCTCGCCAAAGCTGGAGCTAAAATAGAAACCACTGATACCCGCTCATGCGCCAATGACTCGTCAAACGAGCCAATACTAGTTGTGCAACCACTAATAGGTTGTTCACCTACCCTTCACTATGTGAAGAGTAAAATTATCAAATCGCATAGCGATATGCATGCATTTGCAACTAGTACAGTACCAGGGTATGACATCCTTCATAACAGGATGGGACACCTGTCAGATCGTATCCTCAAACATTTTGAGACAAGTACGATTGGCTTTCCTCATGTAGAAATCCCCAAGAATAGCTTAAAACCATGTGAAGGTTGCACTATGGGAAAAATGCATCAGAAAAGCTTTAATACAAACTTTGAGAGAGCATCTAGGCCTCTAGAAAGAATCCACTCGGACCTTTTAGAGTTGCCGACAGTCAGTTACCGAAAATACAAATGGGTAATGACTATTCTGGACGACTTCTCAAACGCTTGGATTCATTTACTTCATAAAAAATCTGAAGCACCTACAGTAATGAAGAATTTCTTGACCTTGGTCGGTAAACATATCGGCGGTCCAGTAAAATTCTTACATACTGATTGAGGAGGAGAATATGTCCAAGAAAGCTTACAAGCCCTCTTACGCTCTCAAGGGATTATCCATGTGACAAGCGCCCCACATGCTCACCAACAAAATGGAAGAGTGGAACACCTCAACCGTACATTAATGGATAAAGCTGAAGCCATGCGGCATCCTGCTTGCATACCAAACGGTTGGTGGGAATTTGCAATTGATACTGCGTGTTATCTTTACAATCACACCCCCATGTCACATCTAAACTGGAAAACCCCTCAAGAAGTCTTGACAGGTGTCAAACCAGACGTTTCTAAATTCAGAACTTTTGGATGTGGCGCTTACGCATTCTTACCCAAAGAAGTCCGCAAAGACAAATTATCCCCTAAATCAGAATTAATGATATTTCTGGGATACTCTCCAGACCGGAAGAACTATTTATTTATGTGTCATCTGCTAGGCAATGTCCTCTACACTACGCCAACTGCGATATTCGACAAACAGTTCTTCCCTAAGTGTTCTGAAAAGAAACACCGAAAACAAGGAAGTCAAAGTTCTTCTTCCAGAACTCCTACACCTTCTAGCGAGGTTGTAATATACCCTAGACAGGATAACAGAAGGTCACCACCACCGGAGCGACCATCCGCTCCAGAACCACCTTCCACGAGTTCATCATCACCTGACCCTAGACATTGGCATGAAACTCCAGATCATGACAAAGATGATGATAGGGACAACAGCGACACAGGTCAAAGGACAGATCACAAGTCTGACCTTGATTATGCTGATCCCAAAGAATATCCTGATCTAGAAAGACATTTGCCTGTGCCAAGCACTGATCTGAATGATAATTGAGATCCATCTCCATATCTGGAAGACTTCAAAGAAAGAGGCGATGACTGTCCATATACGGACTCTCCCCCTGTCCCTCAGTCTCCTAGATTAGAAGAGTTCGAGCAACATGGCGATGATCCTCCAAACAGGGAATCATCCAGCGATCCAATACCTGGAACGTCTTCCGGTGAACCTTCCCATCAAAAGGATAAGGTTATACCAGGGCAACAAGGTACCAGAACGACACCTATTGGGTTTAGCCCCCCGAGGCCTTCCCATAAGCATCAAGCCATGTCTCCGCCATGGATGCAACAATGGCAAACACCTTCTAATCAGCGCCCTCAGCAAGAGCGCTGGGTTCCTTCTAAACCCAGAAATATATATGGAGATCAACATCCAGTGCAAGTACTACGCAATTATCGAGGCTTCGAATGGATACCTCCTAAAGGAGAACCATTACTAAAACGAGTTCGCAAACGAAGCCCGGTAACACTCCCCGATGTTGAAAATGAAATGCCACCTGATGAACAAACACTCGATTCTTCACAAACTTCTACATCGATGGAACTAATGATGGTACATCACGTGAACAAGTTGTGCAAAGAAGGAGGAGTACAGTTCATTGATTTCCTTTTCGCTAACAAAGTTGATGCGTCATATACCCCAAAAGTCTTCAAAGACTTAACTAAACTCCCCAAGGAGATCCGCGATAAGTGGTATAAAGCTTGTCTTGAAGAAATTGACGCATTAAAGAAGCGACAAGTTTACGAACTTGTTGAACTTCCAAAAGGAAGAAAAGTGATTGGTAATCGATGGGTATTCCCTCCAAAATCTGATGGCAGACTCAGATCTCGATTAGTCGCACAAGGGTTCTCACAAATCGAAGGAATAGACTTCGATGAACTCTTTTCTCCTGTTGTCCAGTATGAGACTGCACGATTGCTATTTGCGATAGCTGCCCTCGAGGACTGGGATATGTTTGGCCTTGACATGAAGACCACTTATCTCTACGGACACCTTAAAGAAGAAATATATATGTGACAACCAGAAGGTTTCGTCCAGAAAGGACAAGAAACCAAAGTATGGCGCTTGAAATGTGCCTTATATGTTCTTAAACAAGCTGGTCGCCAATGGTGGCTAGAAGTTACCAATTCGATGAAAGAATTAGGCTTCAAACATGCATCACTTGATGCTGGAGTCTATTATTACTATGATACACGAGAGAAATCTCTTATCATCACACTGCTTTATGTGGATGATGCGGCTTTCTTAGGACTGCATGGATCAAAAGTTCTTCATCGAAAAATGGAAGCATTCATGAAAAAATGGGAATGTCGATTCCTAGGTGAACTAACTGAATTCCTTGGAATGCGAATCACACGAGACCGTAATAATCAATTGATCATGATTGATCAACAACCTTACTTAGATAAGGTATTAGAACGTTTTAATGTGGTTGAAAAAGCCGAAACTACTCCATTGCCGAGAGACTTCGTCTTTACAATGGCAACAGAACAGGCATCTGCTAATTTTAGGCAGAAATACCAACAACTGGTTGGATCTTTAATGTACTTGATGATTGGATCACGTCCCAATATTGCTTTTGCAGTCGTCAAGTTATCCCAACAAATGACAAATCCATCATGGGAACACTATAAAGCCGGCTTACACACCTTAAGATACCTTCGCGGCACATCTAAATATGCCATTGCCTATGATGGACAAACAAACAAAGGAATCAATGTGTTCTCTGATTCAGATTGGGCACAAGATCCAGAAACCAGGAAATCGGTCACTGGCTTCTTTATTAGAATAGCCGGAGCGGCTGTTTCATGGCTATCTCGGCGCCAGAAGACTGTTGCCTTATCGTCGACAGAAGCTGAATATATGGCTTTATCTGATGCTAGTCGACAAATAGAGTGGACAATTAATTTGCTCACTGAAATTGGCATTAATCCTGAACGGATTAAGAAACCACACTTATTCGGTGATAACCGAGGCTCAGTATTTTGGGCCAAAAATCCGGTTACCGAAAAACGTTCAAAACATGTGGACGTTAAGTACCACTATATCCGCAATTTACTTGAGGACGAAAAATTCCTCTTGTATAATATTAAAGGAACTGAAAATCCTGTGGACTTATTAACTAAGAATCTCGACACGAAAAAGTTCAATGACTTTTTGCCTACCTTAGGCGTCGAATTCTTTTAGACTTCACACTCTGACAATTTCGAGCGAGGAGGAGTGTTGAGGAATGAATCAGCATGACGCTGACGTGTATACTTGCCATCAGCAATACATGCTGTATCCTCAACTCATACACTCTGCATTGACAGAGCAAGATATATTTTTGGAACCCTCCATAGCTTCGTGCTATGTTTAGATTGATCCGTTTCTATTAATACTTTTATACACATACGTAGACGTACAGCCTGTGTTAGTATTACTCATATCCTCATGGATTATGACTTGTAGAAACGTTCTTGGACTGCGGATGACTCCTGTAACATACGGTAGAGTCATGTCCCTTCTATCTTTATCTTTTACATGCACATTACTCATGTTATATGTGCGTATGCCTTATGCTTACTGACTCATGCATGTATTTTACCCTTGACCCAGTGTTATAACTCTATGGTATTTAAACCAGCATGTAGTAGCGTACTTACTTCACTGGAGTTTTACATTCCTCGTCTACTTGATCACTCAGCTCTCTTAAGCTCAACATTCCTCGCTACTTTCAATTTGGTCTTACCTTCTCTGGTACTCCTCAAGACTCGCCCTTCTCACATCTCTCAGGTTTTCTCCCTGTTCGACCAGCCTCGGATTGTGAGTAACTGGTTTACTCTCCACTGACGCTATGCTTGTGTAGTAGCAACCATTCTCCCCTCGTCACTTGGATCACCCGACGCTGACGGTATCAACTCGGAATAGAATTGAGCAAACGTGTTGGTGAACGATTACTTCTGGAGCAATCGCTCATAACGTAGGTGTACCTTGCTACATCAGCAAAGAGGGGTGTCGTGAAACTTACTACCCCGACTAACAATTTTGATCGTTCTCGTTTTGGACCTCTTTGGAAGCCTAAAGGGAAGGATCGGATATGTATACGAGGATCTTCTGTGAGGACTCGGAATGAAACTGTGTGGGATGGATCTGGCAGTTTAGAGAAGAACAATGAAGAACCGGTATACGCACCGAATAATAGATACATTGTCTATCGCATTCAGGGATGAGACACGGTGACGACGACATCGGCCTGTTCCCTCACATCCTGAGACTCAGATTTATTAATAAATTAATTGATTTAATTTTTATTTCAATGATCTGAGTCTCATGCCGGAATTTCAAACAATTCTCACGAGCCGTTCCCGATGTATTAAATTTGTTGACTTCGCTCGTCCTCGACTGTACGCTACAATCGCCCTCAGCCGAGATCCGTTTGAGCGGCGCAGAAGAGGGAAACTAAGTTCCGAGATTATCTTTCTGGCGCAATGTATACGTCCCCATCAATCTTCAACCCTATACTTATATCCGGACACAAGTTTGATGCACGGCGCCCGGTTCGCGGCCACTTCCCGTTGTTCTTCAAGAGACGAACTTCTCAATCTTCACCAACATTGTTCAAAACTTCATCTGTTCCATAATATGTATATCTACTACCAAGGTCTCGAATCAGATGGATTTTCCAGTCGACAACGCCGGTTCTGGAGATGCTGATCATGTTGATGGTGTTGATGGAGCCGCGTCTTCCGTTGTTAGGAGCATAATGGACACTACTCAGTGAGATAATCCGTGTATTCGGGGCTGAACCATGAATTGCGGCAGTCCCGCCTTCCAGTTGCTGTTGTGGCCCGGTTTTAGGAGTCGAGGCACCCTTCCGATTGCTTCACCAGTCATACTCAGAAGTTTACGCGTCACCGGAGCCTCTTGAAAGCTAGAACCCTGCCCATCAAAACGTCAAGTCCTATCTGTCACATTTTGACATATCAATAGTATCAACAGCTTCGACTTAGGCTCCATTTTGGTGTGCTATATATTTCATCATAAGGTAGTGAGAGGAAGTGCTATTGTGCTCTCTCCTCGAGGCTGGCTCCTTTTCCCTTTTTTCTTCCATTCTTTCCCTTTTTCCCCTTCTGTTGACCGGGGCTGTCATTGAATTGCGAGGCCTTCTTTATATTCTGCCACAAGGCTGAAAACATTGCATAGGAAGGTCAACTATGTATCAAGGTGAGCTGCGATCAGACACCATCGCCGTATATGAAACTGACTGGAAATTGCATAAACCCAGTGTCCGGAGATACAACGCTAGTCAACGCTTTCATCGCCCTCCAGCTTGCTGGCACTCTGGGGTTTTTACTTATCTTTTTAACCGCCCTTTTTTCTTCTCGGGTCGTTAGACACCCAACATGGTTTAGTTTTTGCTTCTCATGGATACTATGGGGTGTTTCTTTTTCACTCCTTTTTTTCGCTGGCGAACAGACACATGTCACCTCTCGAGCACTATGCATCACTCAATCCGCCCTTGTCTATACAATGCCGCACTTGTAGGTCTTCATTCTTCACCCTTCTTCTGAATTTGCGATTAATTCAGATGACATCACATTCAGAGCTGGTCT
>JAEUWQ010000506.1:0-13770 GCA_018524765.1 Podaxis sp. AQ799166 | reverse complement strand
GCTGATGTCTATTTGAGCGCCAAATGTAAAGATATCAAGAGTCCCAATTTCCCATCGCCTCGGGCTCGGGCAGGTTGTCAATGATTCTGGTTACACTGTCTAATGTCAATGAATTGATTGTAAAGGTCCTGTAAGGCTAATGAATATACAAGCAGAACCGGGACTCGACACGGTATCAATGATCCAACATGGGCAGGCATCGACCAATCTGTCATTAATGGTATTACAGATAGGGGTATGCAATATACGACATCAATAGGAGGCAAAAAGGAAAAGAGGTGTCTAGTTTCGTTTGGACTTCTTCCTCGTGGGTGGCGAGGTAGGGGGGGAGCGAAGCCTGGACTTCGAGGAGTCCGAGAGGGGCTGGGAGGGAGCGGGCTGAACAGAAGCGGGTGGGGTAGGAGCGGGCGGGGCAGGAGCAAGCGGAATAGGAGCAGGCCAGGCGGGGGTGGTTGGTGCCTGTTTTGAAGCCAACATGTGAACCGTATTCTGTTGAGAAATGGCCTCCTTGATCTCCTGCATGGACTTGTCCTTCCAAGGAACCTCTCCAATGGCGGCCTCATCGGGGAGGCTGGCAATAGTTTCGTCAAGAAGCTTGCATACGGCACGGTGCGGGTAGTGAAATTCAACACCCCGCCTCCAACTCCAAGCAAATTGAAGAATCTCGAACCATCGCTTGATCAAGGGTTTGAGGTCATCGAAGTAATCATCAACGTTGGCCAAGAAAGCTTCGAGTTTTTCAGGGTCGCCGAAGAGGCGTCTCTTGTTTCGCCCGGATAGTGTGGGATCATGGAAATAGGCTTGTATGACCATTCGTTGTTCGCCCGTTTTCTCAGAATCAACCCCAGGTTTGCCCAGGGTGATCGCGATGTAGACAAGGACCCACCAAAGGGATTCCACGTCGTGCATGGCAGTGTGGGCCAACTCGTCATCGGTGCCAATTTTATGGCTCATGAAAGCAAGGGTTCCCTAAATGATGCGGTGAGGTTGATGGAATAGGTGTTACAGTGAGGAACGGACCGTAACGCGACCGGCCCCTACTCGCCGTTGTTCGAAGGAAGGGATAGGATAGAACTGGAGGGGAAGGGAATGAGTAGTTATGATGCAAAGAAGGATGTCTACTTACATCGGCTTTCCCGCTACGATCTGTCCAACCGATGTCCTCCAACGTGAAGCCTCTAGTCTTGTCTCTTGGTTCCCAATTTGACGTGACTGCAACCAAATAAAGTGGAAGCTTATCCCAGCCGTGTATGCGTGCGGCTACCTTGACAATATCTTCATGGAACAAGGAAAGTATGTCCTGTTGAGGCACCCCTCGCGTGGGCTTTGGTTGGGATGCGAAGGAGGTCATTCGCACTGTGATTTTGCTATGATCGAAATCAATGAGGTGGCCAAATGAGTCTGAAGGAGACAGAATAATGTTGTTGATGCTGACGTCTCGGTGGATTATTCCGTTCTTGTACAGCACTTCGTGATCTGCGAAACGGGTCAGGAAATCATTATTACAGAAGCGACGAATTTACCATTGAGGGCACCAAGAAGCCCCTTCAAAAGCTGCAATTTGTTATCAAAGAACTTGATTGTCAGTCCAGGGAGCTTGAGGACCATTCGGGTCAGGATACGGGAAACCACCTGGGGCGGTTTCTTCGTCACAACAGGACTCCTGCTGTCAGGCCTCTCTTTCGCCATACCATCTGTAAGTGAGTTCTGAGTGACGGGTGTTCGGGAGGCGTTAGATCCTGAAGCCGACTGCTTTTTTTTCGATTTCGATCGCAATGGAGTTGACTCCGAGGTAAGACCTTTACGGATGAATTCCAGGGTCTCGACTTTCTCACCCTCCGACATGACATAACCTGCCTCGTGCAAGCGCGAAGAATGCAGGCCGGCACGTCGAAGAATGCATGCTTCATATGGTTGAGTTTCAAGATCATGGCGCAAGGAGCTCAAGCGCTCCGACCAATCGCTGGACTCCTGGGCCCTTTGCGAGGCATTGCTTAATGAAACCTCAGTCTCTGAGTCAAGCCCTGGCAATCTCTGCCATGACTGTTTCAGTATATAGATCTGCGCCTGCGTTGTGTCAGTTATCTTGCTTTGTAAGCTGAAGTTGATTAAAATACCTCGGTGTTCCTCTTTATCCAGTCATCCAATAGAACCACCTCAAACACCATGGTTGCTCTACCCCAAAGCCTGCTCGCTTCCCGAAGATTGAGGCACCGGACAGTCACATATTGTGCAGCGGAGGACTGGCGGCCACGTGAGGGGTCAGCATCGCTGGCATTGCTGGGGCCGCCTGATGAGTTCTCGTCGGTGCTGGCTGCACTCGGAGGGAAACCGTCGATGACCCATGGAAGATGATAGGCACTAGAGCAGTCACCAAGCGGCTCCAGTGAGAGTTTATATGAAGGAACACATTTTTGGCCATCCCACACACGGAAGGTAGAGTCCCATCCAAGCTTTTGTGGCGGCAACCAAGTGAAACTTGCTATGACATGTAGAAACTCCATAGGGTTCTGTACTGTTGATTAGAGTGTACCCACAGATCAGGGAGGAGAAAATAACTTTATGGATGTCGATGGGGTATGTACTGACAACCCCACTACGGTCGAAAAGGTGGACACGCAGCTGATCAAGCTCGAGAGTGAGAGCAAAAACAAACATGCGGTCGAGTTGTGCCATGAAGATCTGGCGAATGTAGGTGGCCAACTGCGCCAGAGATGAATCTCCCCTCTTCCCCTTGACTTCAAGTGCTGAGAATACATGCAGCCACCATAGAGTGCGATTCTAAAAGAAGCGTGAGCCTTGCAAAGTCACATCCTAAGAGGATAGTACTTCATTTACCTTTTTCCCTGACTGAAAGACAGGTCAATCAGTACTACATAAATCAACCACAAAAGATGAACTCACTTCTTCTCCCCGCACGGAACGATTTGCGGCGTCGCTTTCCGTCTCGTCACTTTCTGCCTTTGACTGTTCACCAGTAAGTCAGCAAGTCACAGGAAGGGTTGGAGATTCATGAGAGCATACTGATTCCACCGCCTCCTCACCGTCCTGAGGATAGTCGTGGTCTTCCGTCGATGAGGATGCCATTTCCATGACACTGGCTGAGGAAGTAAAAACTATATCAGGCTTGCGGGTCTTCGAGTTAGGATTGCTCAATTGGGGTGCTGATGCATGTGAATTAAACCACTCTCCATTCAGCCGGTCCTCCTGGTTCTGACCCCCGCCATTGCCTTCGCAGGCCAGTCGATTGATCGCGTTGAAAAGCTCGACCAGCGGATTGTACATTGTGCTTTCTGGAACTGACTGGCCTCCACTCGGAAGGCCAACCCACTGTGAATCCTTATAAAGACCCTCTTGTTGGAGAGCGTCGAGGAGCATAGAAAGTCGTTGTTCAGAGCCTGCGGGGAGCGGGAACAAGCGCTGCAAGAATTTGTTCGTGTTGGAAAGCACCCGCATCGTGTACAAGTCGCTCCGTATGAGCTCCCGAGCCCGGGCGGCGTCTGATCCCGACGTAGGTAAATGGCATTCACTGTCATAGTCCATATGAGAAGGAGAGTAGGCGGAAACAACAGAAGAAACTTCAAGTAAGTGTAGGTGAATGTATCGACTCACCCCGAAACCAAACGCGATTTATACTCTTGGGCTTGCATGATATGTTCGCCCTCGCTACTGGACAACGTGTCTGCTATGTCTGGGGAGAAAGAAAAGGATCGATAAGAAGAGAAGATATGTTCAGATGGAGATGCTCGGCGAAGCACACTTTCTCGAATTACTGTGCTGTGGTAGCAGACAATGGAAGGTGGAGGTGGAAATGTGGTGGTCGTTGCTTTGTTTGTGGTGTCTATCGCCCCTACACGTGTCTATGAAACAAGAAGCTGGACTATTAGCGACCCAATGAGCAGCGAATACGACTCAGTTTGTCCAAGTGTGCGACACTATTCAAAGGAGCTATCAGCTTGGAAGAAGATGGATATGTCAGACTTCGCGCACATACCCTAGATATGATCAGGCGCCCACTTCTAGACCTGTTCTACGTTCTACATGTTTGGCAAGTACAACATAACGCGTGTCATGATTGCACGTTAAATCCCTTATTTGTGTATGTAGTGAAGAGAGCAGAAGGTTGTAGGAACCAAGAGAAGGACATGTCCCGTCTATCAGAGAACTGGGTCACATTGGTACCTCACCCTGACAAAGAGAATATGCTGCATCTATCCCACAAGAGACAGGAGTCATGCTATAAGTATAGGGTACGATTAAACTGTATCCGAGGGGCGCGCAATGCTACAACGTGTATAGGCATGGAAGGTTTGTCAGTGAACTTGCAGAAACAGGGTTGCAAACACCCTCTATTCCAGAAGAATGCACGAATACAGGATCATTACTCGTGAGTACAAAATACAAAACGAAAGTCCGAAGGGTCGTGCGGGCGGCTTGCCTTCGACTTTTCTGGTAAGAGTAAAGAGATTAATTATTATCCACACATCCTCTACCTCTGACCTCTTGTTCGGCTGTTGTATCGCCAAGGGAATGTCAGGAGCTTGCGTGGTAGCTCTTTGACAGAGTGCTAGTGAAACATCCGCTATCGATTGGAAGAATGCAGAGCACTCTAGTGTTTACTCCACGATCCGGTTTCACTGACATACTATTGAGAGAAAGACGCACCACTACAAACGAACAAGTGCAGATACGCAGCCAACAGTTAGTGAAGCATCAATTTCTCAGTGGAGTTGAAAAGGAGGAGCCCTGAAATTGACAGTGCTTTCCTTTCGAAATGCTAGCGCCCGTGAAGTAAAAGGTGTCTAATGTCTATGAATCTCAATCGAACTCGCCGGTAACCTTGTGCAGAAGGCGAGAAGGCTCAAAAGAACGCACCTCACGAAGCAGGTGAACCTCGGGAGGCAGGGTGAGAGGCGCTTTTTGAGTATGTGAACGGCACAGGGAGATCAAAGAATATCCGAGAATGAAAATAATCAGATGGGAAGAAAGAAGTCGAAATAGGAGCGCAGAACATGTATACACTTTCATCTTCTAGCGCACATTCTTTCTTAGCATACTACCTTAGATCCTCGTAGATGGTTCCCTGCCCTCTTAGTATACGGCTATCAAGACCTAGGACCTTAGGAAACGGACTTAGCTACAAGAACAGGACACGGGTAGGATAGAGCGTAGAAAAGGTCTGGCGTAGGTACATCCTAAAAGACCAAAAACGGGGTATATAAAACAGGATTCTTGCGCCAGACTGGGTAGATGCGAGAGGGGGGGCCTTTACTAAGTTTATAAATGCATTCGCAATGTGCCGTGAGAACATGACGTCGTCCTGGCAAGTTAGCTTTAGTCTGCATACGTATTCAACAGGTGACTGAATACTGAGTACTGAATACTGAGCCATTGAAGCACGTTCCACCACGCCACGTTGTGCGGTGGGACCAGGACATGGCTTACAGTATCATTTCGCTCCGGAACCAAATGCATCGGAATGGAAGGACCTTGAGAGTGGTTCAGTCCCGTTCAAAGCGTACTCATAGCATGACGTATTGGGAGGCACGACTTGGGGAACGACCATCAAACCATGCGTCAGAGGTATGTATGTCGCCACGAGTCATGAATGCCCTGAGGTCGGTAAGGAGCATGGAGGCGCTAAGTAAAGACGGACGGTGGAAAACAGGTGACGACACACACACATCAAGTAACTTTACAGCACACCGAGGCCTTTTTATCTCACCTTTGGTGTCAGCGCTCCGAAGATCCTTGGCACTGCTAAGGCTGGTTTTGATTTACTCTTCTTTTGAAGATTGTAACTAACATGTTTTCAGGAATCTGGCCTTCTTCAAGCCGCGTCGCCATTCTTCAAGCCGTGTCGCCATTCTTCAAGCCGCGTCGCCATTCTACAAGACCTTCGCCATTGATTGCTCAAGGGCCCAAGTCTCAGTAGACATGTTCTTGTTTAGCCAAGCTTATCAGGATGTCGCCAGTCTTGGTACGCATTTACCTTCCCTTGATCCTACAAATGCTCATGACCGCGTTAGCCTGCCTTCCTCGCTACACCTCCGGTCAGACATACTATTACCCCGCGTTCAACGCCGCAAGACAAGAAGATGCAACCAAGTTTTCTCGTGAATTTGGTGAGGTCCTGGCCATGCCAATCATGTTGGAGGCTGTCATGCATGTACGTGCCTCGCGCGGTGATGACCAAATATCATCAATATTCGCTTCCTCATTTGTCTCCGCGACATTCAGGCTTGCGCATGTCTTCTTTCCACGGCAACTTCTTCGTTCGCTCCACCGACCTTCTTGCTATGCCAGCCGTCCCTCAAGATCAATCCTACGCAATTGAGATCCAGATCGAGGAAGCCCTCACTACTCCCTTCGTCGTCTTCCAAACCGCCGTATTGCATACAACTTGCTATGGCGAACGCCGCATTCGCGTCGTCACCCTCGCTTTACCCACCACAACCAACTTTTCCGAGGTCTTCGCATCTGCTGATCAAGTTGCCATCACCACTCTCCTCGCGAACAAGGCTGTCGAGAGGTCGTTGACGCACAAATTGGAGGATGCTCGTGACTTCGTTTATCAGAGGCTTGTGGATATTCTCGTTGCACGAGTATGACTTCCGAGGTGCTGGAGCGAGCGCGCAACTTGCGATTTCGGACAACTTGAAGATGTTGCCGGTGCTTGTTCTTGGGTTGCTCAAGAATGTGGGTCTCAAAGTTCTTTCTGTTTGTACGCGGTTTCCTCATGCTTATTTCGGGCTTGGTAGGTTGGTATCCGTCAAAGTGCCCAGATTCCCCCCGATATTCGTGCATATGCCCAGGCTTTGCTGACGTCGCTACCTTCCTAATTACTTATTCCTTACATCTACCCGACGCTCTACTCACTGCACAACATGCCCCCTGAGGTGAGTTCGGTGCATTTGACTGCATCTATCCGAGAGAGATTGACCTCATCGAACAGGCCGGTACTGTCGGCGAGAGTGGCGTTATCCTGCCACCACCCCTTCCCCTGACTTCCGAACGCCTCGAGCGCCATGGTCTCTTCTTGATCGAAGACGGCCAGACAATATTCCTCTGGATTGGGCGTGATGCCGTTCCTCAGCTCGTCATGGACGTCTTCGACCTCCCCAGCTACGATGTCCTACGCGGTGGCAAGGTCAGTCGCCACCGTCCCATACTCCTAACACATGCCCTTGACTGACACACTCCACTCATCGCTGTAGACCACTCTCCCCGTCCTTGAGGACCCGTTCTCGGAGCGTGTCAATGCTATCATCCAAAAAGTCCGCGAAATGAGGCGTGGGATATATTACCCCCACCTATACCTCGTGAAAGAGGATGGCGAGCCTCCGCTGAGGTTGTGGGCCCTTAGCGCGCTCATTCAAGACCGTGCAGATGCGCTGCCGAGCTATCAGCAGTTCATTTCGTCCTTGAAAGAAAAGGTGAATACCACATAGAGCATGTGCACGTTATCGGTTCTTGGTAGTGTTTTTTTTTTTTTGGCGTATTGGTGGATTGTTTTTTGTGTTGGATGCATTTAGTTCATGTGGGATGGTGGATTTAGTTTATGTGAGAGGTTTGTGCTCTTTTTTTTTTTTCATTCTTGGTTTGCTTCCTTCCTTGGTTGCTGGCTACATTGCGGTGTTGTTCGACTGTTTGCTGACATGCGGTTCTTTTCTCAGATTTATGCGGCTGGGAGTAACACTTGGTGATAAAGTTGTTGGTATGGGTATTAGATAGATGCAAGGCAGCGTTTCGTATTTGGTGGCAGGGTGTAATGTTCTCCTTCGCAGCTCTATAAAACCAGATCCATTGGTTCATTCCACTATTTTATGAGCCTGAGTGCCACGCCGATGTGTTTAAGCGCCACATGTGAAGATATCAAGAGCCCAATTTCCCTTCGCCTCGGGCTCTGGCAGGGTGCCAATGCTTCCGGGGGAATCTGCTGTCAATGAATTGATTGTACGGGTTCCATAAGGCTGGCGAATATACGAGCAGAACATGGACTCGACATGGTACCAATGATCCAACCTGGGTAGGCTGTCGACCTATCTATCATCAATGGTATGACAGATTGGGGTATGCAACGTATGACATCGGGGGGAGACAGAACGGGAAAGAGGTGTCTAGTTTCGTCTGGATTTCTTCGCCGTAGGTGGTGAGGTAGGGGGGGAGCGAAGCCTGGACTTCGAGGAGTCCGAGAGGGGCTGGGCGGGAGCGGGCAGAATAGAAGTAGGCAGGGCAGGAGCGGGCGGAGCAGGAGCAAGCGGGGCAGAAACGGGCGGGGCAGGGGCGGCTAGCGTCTGTTTTGAAGCCAACATATGAACTGTCTTCTGTTGAGAAATGGCCTCCTTGATCTCCTGCATGGAATTTTCCTTCCAAGAAACCTCAGTAGTAGTTTCATCGGGGAGGCTGGCAATAGTCTCTTTAAGAAGCTTGCACACAACACGGTGCGGGTAATAGAATTCAATACCTCGTCTCCAACCCCGGGCAAGTTGAAGAATTTCGAACCATTGCCTGATCAAGGGCTTGAGGTCATTGAAGTAATCATCAACGTTGGCCAAGAGAGCTTCGAGTCCTCCAAAAATGCTGAAGAGTTGTCTCTTCTCCTTCCTGGATCGCGTAGGATCATGGAAATAGGTATACATGGTCTTTCGTTGTTCAGCCGTTTTCTTATGATCAACCCCAGGTTTGCCCGAAGTGATCGCGATGTAAACAAGGACCCACCAAAGGGACTCCACGTCGTGAATAGCAGTGTGAGCCAGCTTGGCGTGGGTTCCAAGTTGGTGGCTCATGAAGGCAAGGGTCCCCTAAATAATGCAGTGAGATTGACAGAATAGATGTTTACAATGAAGGGCATACCGTGATGCGGCCGACCCCCTTTTGTCGCTCACTGAAGGACGGAATAGGATAGAGCTGGAGGAGATGAAGGAATAAATAACTACCAAACTGGGAAGAAAAACTACTTACATCATTCCAACCAAGGTCTTCAAGCGCAATTTTTCCAAAGTCAGTACTCCTTGGCACATTAGCTACCCCAACTAAGGCTAGATATTTCAGATATTGGTTCCCATATAAACGCGCGCCCAGTTTGACAACATCATCATGAAACGCCGCCAAATTGAGGACACCACCATCATGCGCTTCAGATTGCAACGACACTGCCTCTTCTTGATGTGGAAAGGGGAGCTTTCGCACTGTGATTTTACTGTGGTTGAAATCAATGAGATGCGTGGCCGTACAGATTAAAATTTGAACGTGGCCCTCTGCAAAGAGGTCCTCGACAAGCGAACGGTCGGGGCGAGACATACCAGCATGATGGATGGCAAAACCGAATGGGAGGAGGTCGCGAAGGTTGGGATCCTTCACGTTGGACGATTCTTCGGTGAGAATCTCATGCGTAGCGCCTTCGGGCTTGACAAATTGTGTGATAGTCTCCTTCTCTACAGCCATGTCGCGGAGGAACTTGGCAGTCTTCGCGGTCTCTTGCGGGAGTGAACGAAAACCAGCGTTTGATTCTTCCCGGCCTGGTCGAGGACCTTCTCGTAGCAAACCTCGTTCGTGACCTGATAGCGTTTGATCGCCCTCTTTGCCGTGATACCGATGAATTGTTGCTGGAGGGTACAGGGGCGATATGTCACGTCGAAGTAAAAGAGACCCTTGCTCTCGTTGACGAGGAGGAAGGTGGCAACGTCCTGGTAGTTAGGGAGGGTGACGGAGAGACCGACGAGACGAATATATTCATTTGTCCGTTCCATGCGGTGGATAGTACGGGTAATGGTGGTTTCAGGACAGGACCACGTTCGTCATGAAGGAGATGGATTTCATCGATGACGATGAGGCGGACTAGGTTGGTATGACTGACATCGGTACTTTTACGGATAATAACATCCCACTTCTCGGGAGTCGTAACAATGATTTGAGTTTCGGCGATCTGCTGCTTGGTCACTTGAGCGTCTCCGGTAAGTTCACTGACTTTGATGCCGAAGGCTTTGAGGCGAGTTGAGAGGTCGCCGACCATCTCCTGGACGAGGGCCTTCATAGGAGCAACATAAACGATCTTGTAGCTAACGAGCTCGGATTCGCCGATTTCCCCATTGCGCCACGGAGAGCTCATTAGGGATGTTGAGCATGGCGACATTGGTCTAGTACAACGTTAGCATCCAGAAAAGATGGGTGGATGTGGGCCAACATACCTTTCCAGCACCAGTGGGTGCGCAAAGGAGGATAGGCTCGTCGGTGCTGAAAGCAATGGGGAAGAGTCTGCTCTTTATACGGTTGAAGCAGGGCACGGTAAGGGCCTCGTGTGCCCAAACAGGAAGAGGTGAGACTGGGATGAGCTCCTCGGTAACGGGTTTGGGCTTGGGCACAGGGACGTGGATCTCCTCATATCCCTTTTTCGAACGCTTGCATGAGCCTTCGGGGAGCTTGCATTTGTTGTTCGACATGAGGTGACCACCCTGGCTAAACCCCGGATTCTCAAGGTCCAGGACGCGCTTGGACTGCACCGTCGAACCCAGGGCGAGGGTGGCAGTCTGAAACGTCATGGTCCTCCTTACCCTCATGGGATTGCACACGCTCAAGTTGATGATCACCATGCTGCTAGCAACAGGCAAGCCATGGAGGCCTCGACAACTCTCGCATTCGCGGCCAAGTCATTCCTTTCGCATAAATGCCTCCACACACCAACTAATCAATTCGATACATCACTCCCACTTAGCTGGGGAAACTAAAAAAGATGACATACGATGGTTGTTACGTAATATTCAGCCTCTTATCCTCTCTCCCCTGCTTTAACCGGACTTGCTCGACAGTGCCATCATCGTCGTCACCATCGTCGTCGTCTTTCTTCGTACGTACCCTCCGCTCGTCATAGTCCTCCGCGATACGCCCAATTTCTTTGTACAAAGCCTTTCGTTCCCCAATCAACTCTGCCCACAACTCTAGATCGAATCCTCGCGCATGGTATAGAACCTCCCGACGACTCGACACAGAGCGATGGAGCACAGAGGAATATGACACTTCCCTCCCTTGATACAAGAACCTGTCTTCGCTTTAGTCTTTTAGCCAATGGATTCAATAAAAACACATACCACAGATATCCGAGTATGACCATCGTAAGTCCCGACAAATACGTTATAGGTTCCATGATATCCCTAGCAGAAATCCGTTGAAACCAAAATCCTGACCCCAATTTGACACCGGGGACTCACCATCCAAAGTCCCAAAATGTCAACCTGGCAACTGCACCCCAATAGACGACCAGCATCCCAAATCCGCCCATTGCTAACCTTCTTGCACCTCTCTGCGCTTCCTCATCACACTCCCGCTTAATTACTTCCATACCTGCCAACCGTTTCTCCACAACGTCCAGCCTTCTCCTCAAATACCTCGTCCGGTCAGCGAATGTCGGTACCTGCACTCTTATCACTTCTTCTTTCACCTCCGCCCCCTGTTCTGTACGTTCGTCGGCTTTATTTTCATGAGAGTTATGGTCGTCCAGTCTGGGCTGGCGTTCATAGACTAGTACTATTCGGAACTCGGCACCCTTTGCTGCATCCCTCACGAAATCCCCTACATCTGTCGAATCAGACCACTCAAACGCCCTCCCTGCCGACGATACACTGCGAAAGGATACATCGGGCATAGGAGGCCCCAGTGACGACAGTATCAACCTTGCGACATGGGACAGTGGTTGAGATGGGTGAAGGAGGAACACCGTAGGTGGCCTTGTTGGCGCCGACGCTGGCGTCTTGGACTCATGATGTTGCTTGGACTTGGTGGAATGTGAGAGATGTCCGAGTGGGAGGATGAGTTTGAATAGATGCGATGATGTCGGCTCGAGCTTTCCTGTCCAGCAGGCTTGTGTATGGATCTCTGCTACTGTCTTTTGAACGGCGTACCTTTGCCTTCACCTACTCCCTCCAGCTCGTCTTTTTCATTCCCGTTACCAAACACACCATCACTCCACCTCCATTTTGCGTCTGGCCCCCTTTCCGCTATAAACGTTGAATGCTGTATCTTGGTCCCGCCGAGTTTGTTCGAGTCTGCATTTCCGGTAATGAATCTCTGAAATATCCATGGCTGATGGTATATTGATATTCTGGTTTTTACGACGAACGAAGGGCTACGACGACGTAATGCTACCAACGTCAAGCGCGCAGTGAGCATTAGCAGGAAGAGTGAGTGCTTGGGCTATGACGTCATCACACCAACACAATCACCTTCCTCGTGTCTGTTTTTCGGAGATAGATTAAGGAAGACGCTCACGGGTAAGAAAAGACGAATGAAATTTTACTATTGTCTCTCGCTGATCAACTTTGCAACCTTTATCCTACTCGCTCATCCACTATATCAGTGCACATTGGGCTCTTAAGCAAGCGCGCTCACACTGGATGCGTGCTTGACTTTGTGCGTTTTCGTGTTCTCGCGACTGAGACTCTGAGCGACCACACATGAATTATAAGTATCATCAAAAATACTACGTAAAACCTATGTGTTATCTACAATGACTACAAATACACCGCAAGCATGAAATCGCCGAAAAAAACAAATTATATGGTGCCCGGGACTCTTCCACTCATCGCTCCTCATCATCACCCTCCATATTCTCATCACTATCACTCTCCTCTCCCTCTGCTACCTCGATCGGGTCAAGCTCGATATCATGATCAGCACCGACATATGAGTCACACACAACATAGAGTCGAGGACGGTGTGTACCCTTAGGCAACGTAAACTCGAGCCTGACGACGAGGCTCTTGGTCACAGTGACCTTTTTAACCACGTAGAGTTGTCGACTGTCTCTGTCTCCAAGGACCACCCACCAGTTGGCGAGTTTTTTCAATGGATAGAATGGTGCAATGACAGTTTGGTCAGTATCTTCTTCGTCCTCGTCAACGTCATGTGAGGAGGTAACCTCGAAGGTGATAGGGGCACCGGCAGTATAATCACCTTTGACGAGGTCGTACGAGACATCGAGGGTGGGATACGAATTGACGAACATTGCAACATCACGCCTAAACAAAGAGGTCAAATCACAGTAGGTCCACAATGCAAGATACAACTTACATCTGACGAGCCCACCCGGAGCAGCTTCGTGCGATCATCATCCTTCATTTCCATGGTATCGTACAATGTCTCAATACCCGTCTCATTGCATCGTTTGATAAACTGCCGTGTAAATATTAGTTACCGATTTGCATCATGATGTATGAAGTCAACAACTCACCCCCGTTTCGAAATGTGGGAGCTGCTTCAACGGTACATCCTTCTCCCACATAGCCTGAGCACGCATCTGTGGCAGGTCCATGGCACCCAGAGCGTTACTTCTTCGCGCCAAAGGATATCCATGTTCTCAAACTCTGCAGATGAGGAGACGACTCCAAGAAGGCCCTTGAGCTTGGTACGTTCCTTGAAAGAGAGGGTATAAACCTCGACGGTGACGTCTACCATCATGTCAGTATGTGTTCCAATATGTAGAAAGGGAAAGACACACAGGAAATGTTATAATATGCCATGATCATGCCCAGGTTGAGTGCCGAAACGTCCAGTTCATCCTCTGTTCAGTGCGTCAGCTTGCTACCTTTGTTGCGATAATAAAAACACTCACCGATAGCGATCCATTTCGAGTTGACCAGGTCATTGAGGGTATTCTCAACCAATTCGGACAAATGGTCTGACAAGTGCTGATGGGGGACTACAGAATTTGCCGCACCCGCGTACCGCTGACACCCGCATGTCCAGAAACGCGGTACCGCTAGGTCCCGCTGGGTC
>JAEUWQ010001882.1:0-12574 GCA_018524765.1 Podaxis sp. AQ799166 | reverse complement strand
TCTCTGATAACACTGTGTGTAAAGGGCACAGCTGTTATAGAGGCCTTTAGCTTGAGCTTGTGATTGTTTAGGACAGTTCACTGAGCTCTATTTCACTTTTGCATAACCCCAACCTCCTCTATTTTCTGTTCATTGTCCTCCAGAACTCATCTGAGGACAGTAGTAGCTACTTAGCTGTATTTCATCATTTTTGTAACTACTACCCTTATTTCTACCCTCTACACTGTGGTCCATCCCCATCCAGAGTCAGTTCTTAATAGCAAGTCACAGTGTCATTGGCTGTATGGAAACCTCAAGCAACTCCCTATCCTGGATTGCCCTTGGTATTCCATCTCTATGGACTTCATTGAGAAGCTCCCCAAGTCCTCCAGCTTTGATACCATCCTTGTAATCATTGATCATCTCACCAAGCAAAGTATCTTCATCCCAACTCATGACACTATTACCTCCACTGAACTTGCCCACCTATTTGTCCTCCATGTATTTTCAAAGCACAGTGTCTCCTCTCATGTCATGTCTGATTGCAGCTCCAAATTTGTCTCACACTTCTTCCAGTCCTTGGGCAAAGCTCTGGATATGAAGTTGCACTTCATGTCTGGTTATCATCTGGAAGGTGATAGACAGACTGAGTGGACTAACCAGACACTTGAACAATACCTCTAAGTATATTGCAATTATCAGCAGGACAATTGGGCTGACTTACTTCCCATTGCAGAGTTTGCCTACAACAATGCTCCTAATGCTACCACTGGTGTCTTTCCATTCTTTGCTAACAAGGGTTATTACCCTGCTATCTCTGTCCATCCTGAATGTGATCTCATGTCCACCTGGGCCCAAGACTTTGTGGTTGACCTTGATGACTTACATTCTGCTCTCAAGACTGAAATTGCCTGAGCCCAGGAGCATTACCAGGTGTCTGTAGATGCCTATTGTCTGTCTGCTCCAGACTTCAAGGTTAGTGATAAAGTCTTCATCAAAGCCCAGTTCTTCCAGACTACTAGACCTTCAAAGAAATTATCTGAGAAGTTCTTAGGTCCATACAAGATCATCACTCAAGCCAGCTCTCATTCCTTTACCCTCTGACTTCCTGACTCTATGTGTGCTGTTCATCCTGTGTTCCATGTTTCTATGCTCAAGCCTTCTACTCCCAACACCATTTCTAACTATGTCCCTCTGCCTCTGCCTCTGGTCATTATTGATGGTGAACCTGAATATGAGATTGAGTGGATTGTAGATTCCAAGATTGACCAGTACCACTGGACATGTCCACTCCTGTACAAAGTCATTTGGGCTGGTTATGAAAGTATGGATGAAGAGTTTAGTTGGTTGATGGCTAAAGAACTTGAACACACACAAGAGTTAGTAGCTGACTTCCATGCCAGCTATCCTGACAAGCCTGGCCCTCTGTCTTCTTTCTGACTTCTTTTATCTTGTTCTTATGTTTCTACTGATTCTCTGATCTTGGTTTTCTAATCTTAATTGTTTCTTCACACTGATAGTAGTGCACTCAGGAAAACATTTATTCTACAAAGGTCCAAAAAAATATTATACATGAAGGAGGAACAGACCTGCTACTCATCCAAGTCTCCACCCTTGGACCTGCTCTCTTCCTCTTCTCTCTCTGTGTCCTCTGGCCCACTCTCCTCCTCCTTGTCCTCCTCCAACTCTTCCCCTTTCTTTCCTTCTACTTCCTCCAGTTCTGCCAGCTCTATCTCCATTCCCTCCTCCATATCCACATCCTGGACCTCCTTGCCCATTTCCTCCTGCTCCTGCTCCTCCTCTTCATCTGACCCATCCTCTTCATCTGACCCATCCTCTTCATCTGCTACTCTCCCTTGCACCCATGGAATGTCCTCCTCTGAGATGTCAAATGCCCTTCACAGAAGAGTGTTGTTCTCCTCTTGCACCCTCCAGAGTGCAGTGATTTCTGCAGTAAGGGTGTGGACAGCCTCTATCAGGGTCTCTGTCAGATCTGTGAATAAAGCAACCTGCTTCTTGCTCAGTGGGCCATAACAGAGTACCTACCATATTCTTGGGTCAGCTTACCACCAACCCCATCCTCCACATAGGCACTTACCATGCCATGGAGTGCTCCCATTATTCTGACCTTGGACTCAGTGATATCCTTACCTGCATGAGTAAACAGGTTGAGGATATGGGGTATTGGGCACTGTGGCCCACACAGATTTCAGTCTGATTCTTCCTCTGTGAGGAAGGGTTCACAACAGGACTTCTTTTGATATCACCCAGTACAGGAATGAATTTGTTCCTCTACAAGAACAGTTAGTAGGAATTAGTGAACAGAGAAGGATCACTTACTTTCATACAGAACACATTTGATTCCCAACTGGTGACAGCACCAGCACAATTTGTCACCCCCCATCTTGTAGGAGAGCTGTGCCCTTGACCCAGCCAGACAGTCCACAATCTGGACATCTGACTCATCATCCAATTCCAGGCAGACGGCCTTTCCCTTTTCCTTGGCCTTCTTCTTTGCCTCTGCCTCTGCCTCTGCCTCTGCCTTCCTTGCTTCCTCCACTTTCTGCCATTCTTCCTCTTCTTGTTCCCTCCAGGCTCTCTCTACCTCCTCCTGCACCTTCCACTTCCTCTCTTCTTCCTCCCTCTGTCTCTGCTCTGCCTCTGCCCTCTCTACTGCCTGCCTCTCCTCCTCCTGCCTTTTCCTCTCCTCCTCCTCTATCCATTTCCTCTCCACTTCCTCCACCTCCTTATGCCTCTTTTCCTCTGCCCTCTTCATCTTCTGTTTCTTTTTCTCTGCCTTACCCACTGATGTCTCCACCTCTTCTGTCTGCCCTCTCTTCTTGCTTGGGCCTGCCTCTGCTGCAGGTTGCTCTTTGGGTGCAGACAGCTTGTCTTTGCTCTTTTGCTAGTGCTGGTAGAAGGCAGAGAAAGCCACCATCATCTTGGGGTCAAAGGGGAGGTTGGTACTGGGGGTTTGGTTGCTCTGAGAGGACATTTTGTGAGTTGAGAAATGAAGTTTGTTTTCTGAAGGCATCCATTTTTATAACTGGCAGAGTAGGTTGAGGGCAGGTGTCCAGTCCAGACTTGGGCCTCACTGTTATGGACTTCACTTCATGTCCATTAAACTCTCAGAGCCTTGGTTACAACCCAGATTCTGTGGATCATATTCAGTTTAACCTTTCTTCCATTCCCATCAGGTTTCTTCTATTGCAAATACTTTTCTCTGTCCCTGTTCCTTTCATTATTTTTCTTATCAGATTTGATTATCTGATTATCTTGTGTTTTTCCATTTATCTGTGGCTTTTCCCTTTACCCTTGATTATCTCCTGCTTATCTTGGTTTTTCTGTTATCTGATGTTTCACTTCTGCCCCTGTCCTTCTGGACATCCAGACACTTTGCAGACAGACTCCTTATTCTGGTATCTTCACCACAGTTATCAGTTCACATGTCTTTAGTATTCTCCTTTGAGTAGTTACTATTGTTTCTTGCTTAACTACTACTCTCTGGACTTTATCCTGACTACTAGTATATAAGTAGGATCACTACCATTTGTACTCCTCAGTCAGAATATCAACTTAGATCTGTCTCCTCTCTCCTGTTGTCTACTACAAGTCTGCTCCTCAGTCTAGGCTTGTCTTGTCTCCACCCAATCTCTGTCTGCTTGTCCACTCAAGTCCATAGTTGGTCAAGTGAGGCCACCATGGTATCAGAGGGGTGCAACACATAAGTTGAAGCCAAGGCCTCAACCCCATGCCCACACACATCTGCTCTTGGCCACCCATGGTCTGCCCCCATCTAGAGTCGGTTCTTAACACTGACCTCATGTAATCAAGATACAAGGCCCAAGTTCTGTTCCTTGTATTGTTGGTGGAGTAGGTCTTGCTCTGATGTGTGTTGTTTGCCTTTGGCTCTTGATAGCCTGGATGTCATCAAGGGTATAGGATGGAGTGGTTGCTGAGTGTATTCACTTGGCATGGGTGGATAGTGATGGTGATGGGCCAACTGGAGTGCAGTTGGCAGCAGTGGCAGAGATGCATGATAAGGATGGTAGGGTATTGTTGTCAGGTGAGGAAGCATTGGTGGTAGAGGAGGGTAGTATACAGGGTTCAGATAACCCTGTGGGTAGGGATTGAATGGTGGGTGGCCAAATCAACAATTTGGCCACTACTTGAATTGTGGTTGTTGAGACATTGATGTTGATATTGTTGACAGCAAGGTGCAGTGAGGGTCTTGATGCCCTTGCTGATGCTCAGGCTGACTCATGAATGTTGGGATGGGGTCTGAAGTCATGTCCATCAACTACCTCCCCCTCCCAGGACCTGTCTAGGGTCCTTGGAAAGTAGATGGTGCAGAGCTGCTTGCACTGCTCTACTGAGGCAGGAAGATTGGTGGTTGCTGTGGTTGTTGTGAATACTGGGGGTTCATGGTGGTGGTGGTGGAAAGAAAAGAGGTGACCTTTGCAAGTCACTGTTAGTAATATATTGTAAGATTTCCAGGGTCAAAGTTAATCTCTTTGACCTGATTTGTGCCTACCATTTCTAGTAGGCTGTGATTGGGATCAAAGTTGCTGAACCTTTGACACTCCTTGTAGCTCCAGGTACCTATCCAATGCCATGAGCTCTTCACAGTATTGTATTGGTTCTCAAGTGGTGTCTCCCAGACTCTACTGGACCTGAAATTCAATCTTGCCATTGTTGGTAAACTGATGGCCTATGATCTCATCAATGAACCATTCATGTTCATTGTCAAACCTGAAGTCATATAGTTTGGGCTGCAATCATTCCAGGAATAAGGTGTTGTCTGAGGCATGATATAGCCTCAGAAGGTTTACATGAAACACCAGATAGATTTTCTAGCATAATAACACTGGGGGCAGTTCCAACTTGTGATTGGAAGTCTCTGGCTTCAATTCTAGGACTTTGTAAGGTCCTATAAACTTTGAACAGAGCTTTTAGGCTCTGTCTTTTGGTAACAAGAGGTTCTGTGTAGAAAGGTAAACTAAATCTCCTTTCTCAATGCAAGGTTCTAGCTTTCATTTTTTGTTGGCATTGCAGGTTTGGAAAACCTGTGATTCTATAATTGTGTCATGGGTGGCTGCTAAGTTTAGCAGCACTGCTTCTGCAAAGGTTTTTATCCCTTTATGGATGGTTTCAGCATTGCAGCTGTCTTGGATTATAGATGGTATGTATCCATAATTCAACTTGAATGGGGTGTATTTCATAGTTGATGAAATACTCAAGTTGATTGCAAACTCAGTCAACAGTGCTTTATTGACCCAGTTAGTTTGGTTGTAGTGCACTGTTGTGCAGAAGATCTGGCTGATACTGTGGTTCATCAGCTTGGTCTGACCATCTGTTTGGGGGTGGAATGAAGTTGACATTAGGAGCTTGGCTCCTAATATCTTGTGGAGCTCCCTCCACCAAGTGGATGTGAATTTTGAGTCTCAATCACTCACAATTGAGCTTGGTAGGCCATGTAGTTGTACAATATCTCATATGTAGATCCATGACAGCTCTGATGCTGTCATTTTGGTGTGCACTGGTATTAAGTGCACCATGCTTGTCATTCAGCACATGACTACTTAAAGGTAGTTGAAGCCTTTGGACTCTGGAAATGGACTGACAAAGTCCATCCCAATTGAATCCCAGGGTTTGGTGGGTATCAGTAGAGAGTGTAGCTCTCCACTGGGTTTCACATTCAACAAATTTAGTTCAAGTGCACATTTTGTAGGTTCCACAAAATTTGTGGCAATCTTTGACTACTGAGGGCCACCAGTACCATCTGTGAATGTATTCTGCTGTTCACTGGTCACCTAGGTGTCCCACTATCTTGTGGGCCTTTGTTAGTATCTGGGTTACAAGTCATCTGTCATTCAGTATACAGACAACTTGGTCTCCTAGAGGAGTTTTCTTCAATATTACTCTTCAGTTGTCCACAGAGAAGTCTCTATACTTCTCTGGGGTTTGTTTGACTACATTCATAAGTAGATCTGAGTTGTAGCCTGTGATGACTTTGTCAATAAAGTTGTCTCCAACAATGAAACTGGTTGTGTTGCTGGTTACAGCAAGCAAGTTGCCAAGAGTTGTCTCCTTAGTCTTATGCTTATGAGCTGAGCATTTCACTTGACCACCAGATGGTTCAGCAGCATGAAGAGCAGCTGCTTCTTGAAGCTCTTCAGCTTCAATGTCTCATTGTTCTTGCTTTTCTTGGAGTCTGGTGCTTCACCTGACTCCTTCAATGGTCACACTTGCCAGTTGCTCTTGTAGAGATTGTATCTCTACTCATTGTAGCATTAGCAGATCATCTCCTTTGGGGTTGATATGGTAATTGGCCTGCATGTACTCCCCAATGGGGTGTTCTTCCCCAGGCTGATCACTCTCATAGTATCATGAGAGGCAATCTGTGATCTTATTATATTCTCCTTTGACATATGTTATGTCAAAGTCAAACCTTGACATATAGTCAAGCCAGCATTGTTGTCAACTTGACAATTTCAATTGAGTTTTGAAAAACTCAAGCACTTTGTGGTCAGTAATAATGTAGATTCAGTAACCCACCAGCTTATCCTCCCACTTCAGCAGTGCTTCAAGGATAGCTAATGTCTCAAGTTCATGCACAGCATAGTTCTGCTGTGCTGCAGGAAACTTCTTGGACATGAACTCTGCTGGGTGGCAGTCTACCCAGCTGGGGCCTTGTTCATACATGGCACTGACACCAGTTTTTGAAGTGTCACAGATAACCCATATGGGTTCTCCATTCTTTGGGTCAATCAGTCAGATCACAGGCATTTTGCAACAGATGCATTTGATCATATTGAAGCATTGTTGATGCAAGGGTTGCCAGTGGAATGGAGTTCTGTTCTGCATTATGGCCATTAATGGGCCAGTATATGCAGATACATCTGGTAGGAAGTTGGACACATAGTTGATGAGTCCAATGAATTTCTGCACATCATTGTAGTTGCAAGGGATTCTCCACTTGTGGATTCAAAATAATTTGTCAGTATCAGAGTGGATACCACTATCATCTATTACATGACCATGACAATCTACTCAGTTGGCAAATAACTCTACTTTTGATTCTTTGATGTGGAGTTGTTATTGTCAAAGTTGACCCAGGATGAGCTGCAAGTGCTGCTCATGTTCCTCTATTTTTTTTTTAAATTGATGTTTATTGCAATAGAGCTAGCTACTACAAATGGGTGCATGATAGCAGTCCCAATACTGAAACTAGAGAGAAAGGAAAGGAGAGAAAAGGAAAAGAAATAGAAAAGGGTAGGGAGCGGGGGAGCTACACTAGAGACAAAGAAGTGAAAAGAAAGACAGACTAACTTAACAAATCATAAGAGAGGGAGAGAGAAGATCAAACTGGAAGAGACATAGGAGCAGGGAGCTAGCTAGGAGACAAGTGAAAGAAAGACCTTCAATGTACATCCAGGACTCCATTGATGGCAAGTCACTCTCTACAGGTGAGACAGCAGGTGGCAAACTCCTCTTGTGTAATGGGTCCTTGAATTTGGTCAGCAAATGAGAATGCCACTGGGTTTTGGTCTAGGAATTGGATAATCCAATAGAAGCCATCATAGGCTCCTATGGGATAGTTGAATTGTGGGCAGTTGTCAAGGATGTAGTCTTGCATCTCAAGAGGTTCACCACATGGGCAAGAGGTGATATGGCACCTGGGGAAGAAGTGCTGTCAAAAGGTGCCAATGGGCATGTGATTGGTGACACAACATGTGAAGCATGCACATAACTGGGTGTTACACCTGAGTGGTGAGTTTAACCAAGTTCTGCCTTTGGCATACTTGGGTTGGAGGGGCTGCTCAGCAAGATTAAGGAGGGGGAGCCAGGAGTGGCTGTGGTAAGATGGATTATTTATGCATTCTTGCCAAAGTGAGAGGCATTTTTTAGTATAGTGGTTTTGAATGAATCCCAGGGAGGTGTGAATGGGTTGGCACTGACGGTTAGGGAGGCAAAGCAACTTGGCAAGGGTATGCACTTGGTGATGGATGGACCACTGAGTGGAGGACAGGATAGACCAGAAATGGACATGGTTAAGGGAGGAGGAAGAAAGCCAGTTGTGTAGGAGAGGAGTGACTGCAATGGAGTCTTGATGCACACTGTGAGGTCTGTAGGAGAAAAGAAGTTTAGCAGAAGAAATTGAGTCTGTAAAGACTACAATAGAGGAGGCATTAAAAGAGGGAGTGAGAGAAATAGAAGAGAACAGTCTGAGATGTAAAGCATAAGATTCAGTGTCTGATGAAGTGACTTCACCACAAGGATGAACAAAAGAGGAAAGAATGTTTGTAGTAGAAGAACCAAAAACTAAAAAAGCTGAAGTGGTGGAGAGTGAAGGATTTGAGGGGACAGAGCCATCTGTAGCTACAATCAATGATACAGGGGAAGAAAAGGAGAGATCCCAGGCACAGGAGGCATTGGTGATGTGGAGTGTCATGGCTCCTTCCTTGGAAGGGTCAGGACATTTGAAGAATTTGATTTGGTCACTAAACAAGTCCAGCAGGCACTGGCCAGGTTTGGCACTGGGGTGGAGATGCTGGAACTGGTCTGTGACCAGTTGGGTGTCTGAGACAAAATTGAGCATGGTAGAGTGCTGTTTAGTATGATGCATGTCTAGCGGGTCAACATCACATGTGAGGAGCTTGAGGGGGTGAGAGGGGGAAAGGGTGTGGAAATGGAGAGAGCAATGTTTAGCAAGTTTGAATAGATGTAGATAGATGGGGATGAGACCTGTGATGGCCTCAACCCCACCTGAACAGGTGGTGTGAAATGCACTGGTGATCCACAGGGCAGCTTGTCTTTGCATGTGCTGAAAGGACTTGATGAGTCTGTAGTATCAAGCATTACAATTGAACCAAAGATGGAAACCATATGTGGTGATGGGGATGACACAAGATCAATATAGCAGTCTCTTGTGAAGAGGGGAGAGACCATGGACAGAGTTACCAAGCATGCACATGCATCAGATGGTGGATAGTGCCTTGGTTGAATAGAACTGGACATGTTCTTTGAAAGTGAGGCTTCTGTTGAACCAGAAGCTGAGGTAACAGAGGTAAGGTTTGAGGTGGATGGTAAGAGAGTTGTTGATATGAACAGGGGGGTTGGGTTCATGTGAAGGTCAATTGGAAAAATGGAAGGCCTTGGTTTTGTCTCTTTCAAGGACAAAACCAAGGCATCAGAGATAATCTTCACAAGCTTTGTAGACCTGTGCAAGAAGGTGGCAGTTAGTGGAAAAGGATTTGGATTGTATAATAATGAGTTTGTTGTCAACAAAGGAGACTATTTTACATGAGGGTCATTGGAAAATTTATACATAAAAGGAGAAAGAGAAAGTGTGGTGAGGATAGGGGAGAGGGCAGAGCCTTGACCTACACCTACAGAAGCCAGAAACCTAGGGGAAAGTTTATTGTTCCATGAATAAGTGGTAAAACAATCTTTCAAATAGTTGGAAAAGAAAGAGATGAGTTTGGAATTGAAGCCATGGCATTCGAGAACAGTGGTGAGAACAGAATGGTTTGTAGAGGGGAAGAACTGAGTGACATCAAAAGCAATGACACTGGTCTTGAGTTTATGTTTCCAGCCTAAATGGACTAGATGGGTGACATAGATGCCAGCATCTTTGGTTGAGTACTGGATGATGCCACTGAATTGGAGGAGGTGGACTAGGTCATGTTGAGCTGTTTTGAACTGCATGCAAGAGGAGATCATCTTCTCAATCAATTTCCCAAGGGTATTGAGAAGGATGATGGGTCAGAACATCTTCAGAGTGGAATAGTGAGGTTTGTTGGGTTTGGGTATGATGACAGAGGTGGAGTTCTTGAAATGTTCTGGCCAGGTTGAGTATTCAATGCATTTGGAGGTGAAGGTGAGGAAGTTGTTGCACAGAATGTCATCAGACATTAAATGCTTGACATGGGCCCAGGAGAGGTGGTCAGCTCCAGGGGCAGAGGAATTGGCACATGGGTTAAGAGCATCAAAGAGTTCAGTGTTAGAGAAGGGGGGCCACAGGCACTCTGGTTGGGTGTCAAGGGAGTTTATGGAACTAAGTTCAATTGGGCAGTTGGAGGCAGAATTGTAGGAGTCAAGAGCATGCCAAAGGTCTTCTAGCTTGTCACAACTCTTCCCATTGTAGGAAATGGATTGGGAAGGGGGGAGGTTTCTCTTGCCAATCCAGGACATTAGGTCCCAGGGATGACAGTCTTCTTCAGCAATGTCCTTGATTTTCTTCTCAAAGAAAGTGTACTTGGCTTGACAAGTGGTCCTATGGAATTTGGTCCAGTTGGATTTGGACTTGTGGGACTGGAATGCTCTGAAGGTAGCAGAGCACTGAGGGTTCTACCAGGGTTTGGACTTGGCACAGATCTTAATATGTTTGGCATTGTTTTGCCATTCTTGTGAGATGATTTGGGACATTGCTGTGGCATGTAAATTGATGTCATCACTTGAGTGGAAAACTGATGGGATGAGCCAGAGGTGCAAGACAATGGAGTAGAGGAAAGCAGCCTCTTCTTCTGAATCATGTGGGATAGTGAGCTTCTCAATGTAGGATTGGAAGGGGGATGGGATAGGAAGAGTGGTGAGGAGCAGGCAGTGGTCAGATTTAATCTGCCAGTCATCACAGATTGAGTGGACTGGGCTTGGTTGTAAGGGGTCATCTGCCATGAAAATAAGATCAATAACAGATGGGTGCTTAGATTTGTCAAAAGGGATATGAGTATACTTATCCTCTTTGGGTGTTGATAGCATGAGACCTAGAGAGTTCATGTTGTCAGTGAGGAGGTCACCTCTGGTAGAGTGGTGAGTGATATGAGGGTCCCATTTGGGAGAATGGAAGTTGAAATCTCCTCCAGCACAAATAATGTTTTTAGGGAAGAGGTGGGTGTGAGATTCAAGATATGAAATGGAAGAATCATTAGATGGGTCAAGATAGCAATTGAGGAAATATAATTTCTTCAGAAATGAAAGTGAAATGAGTTGGAAATCTGGGGTTGAGATGATGTCCAGGTGAGAAACAGGTAAGAGGGAATTACAAGAATTGCAGATAAAAGTCACCATCCATGGGCATTCATTGTCAGAAATGGAAAGACACCAGTTAGGATTGTATGGCATGCCTTTGTATGGAACTCCTTCAGAGTTTTCTGTGGATGGTATATTCTGGATGACACTGAATGGTGGTTCCTGGATGCACAAAATTAAGATGTCTTTAAACATGGGATTGTTGAGAAGAGTTTCAACAGTCTGAGGAGAGCAGTGAACATTAAAAAATAAAATGGGAATAGAAGAAATGGAAGTGGGGTTGGAGAATTGTCCTTTAGACATTTATAGCACCTGAATTGAAATCATGCTTGTTTTTCTCTGCCTTGAGTTTGCAGAGTTTGTTAGACATCCATTCCTAGTTGAACCAGTGATGGAAGAAGGGGCATTTCTCAGAGTTCATATGATGTTCTTTGGAATCACATGATAAGCAGTTGAAGGAGGTCATATGTGGACACTCTGTGATGTTGGTGGGAGTGGGAGAATGGGGGTTTGGGCTGGTTTTTCCATGACAGCAGAAGCCATCTTGGTAGTGATCCTTGGTGTGATGGGGATCACTGCAAATAGCACACCTGAGATTGCACACTCTGCAAAGGTGAGTAGGGTGACCCCACCTCCAACACCTGTTGCAGAGGGGGCTGCCTGTATGCATGGTTACTCCTCAGAAGGTGCAGACTCAGTTTTCAAATAGGAGAGTGTGGTTTAGGAGGAGTTTTGCCCTTGTAGCAGATTGCAAGTCCTAAAGGTTGAAGAAAAGGATAGTGGAGTCTGAGTGTGGAGAGGTGCAATGGAATCGAGGTTTGCCAATGAGATGCTGGATCATCTCATGGTAAGGGGAGGATTCAATGACATCTTTGAAGTCATCAGCAGTATAGGGGGTGCTGTCAGTATAGAAGTAGGGAAGATTCATCAATTTGATGAAGGACTTGGACATGGGGAGGGAAGGGGTGATGGTATCTCTCATCTCAGGGGTGGCAAAAGCTGACCTGTTAGAGTCAGCTATGCCCTTTTTGACAATGAGTAATTCCTCATCAGTGGCAACTTGATTGGTGGTCAGCCATAGAGTCTGATCATTGGACTTGGCTGACTTGACTTTAAGTAGAAGGCCCTTTTGATAAAGGGCATTACTGCAGTTGCAGACAATGAGGTCAAGGGAAGTGATGTGGGTTGATTTGAATATGTCATTATAAGGGACAACAATATTTTTATGCAATGGCCCTTGAGTGGCCTTGGGTTTGTTGGGTGAAGGGTGAGGAGAGGGAGATGGTTTAGAGGAGGGTGGAAGAGATTTAATGTCCCCAGAAGACCTGAGGAAGTTGATGATGTCAACTGGCAACATCTACAGGAATTGGTTTTGGAGAGCAGCATATTTTTGAAGCTCATCTGGGTTTAAGGGTGAATTAGAGACTGTCTTAGCATAGGAAGACCTCTGAGTGGAAGGGGAAGGGGCATTGGACCTGGCATAGGTCTTGTAATTGATGAAGGGAGAGGTGGAGGAAGGGGGGGATGGGTTTAGGGCGTGAGGGGGAAGGGCAGAAGCAAT
>JAEUWQ010001880.1:0-13979 GCA_018524765.1 Podaxis sp. AQ799166 | reverse complement strand
TAATTCACCACAGTTATAGTCAAGCTCTGCTGCTAGCATAAAGTTGTCAGCCTGATTCTGCCAGTCCTGCTGAGGAAAAGGCATAGGAGGGAAGTCACTAAGAGTTTTTCCAGACTCCATGAGGATTTTGTTAAGGAGGTGAAGACCATAGTCATATACCTGCTCATCTGTGAACCTCATATCCTGATCATGTGCCATGGCTTGGAGTTGTACTCTATAGTCATCACAGATCTTGGGTCAGAATTGCTCCCAGAGGTTGAGAGGCTCAGCAGGATGACAGAAAAGGAGGATGACTGCAAATAATCACCTCAACACATTGCCTGTCTGCATATCTCCAGCCTCAGTCAAACATTGAATCCACTCTCTATCATCCTCTAAGATTCCTCTAGCCAAGCATGCCTCTTTGAATATATTATATAGCTGGCCCTGATAGGTGTGCAAGTCTTCAAAACATGTGGCACCTGGAACAACTGTCAGGAGAAGTCTGAGGTAGAATCACTCTCCCTGAACTGGAGAGGCAAAGTACATCCTCCCAATTGCTACTCCCTTTTTCCTATGGTTCCAGGTCTTGGTTGTGTTATTATAAGTCCAAGTTTGGGAAAAGTCTTGGTAGAGGATATGGCATGCATCTTCATTATTTTTGTTAGCCTCAAACCAAGCAATGAGTGCTATTCTTTTTATGTTTCTCCTAGCAAGGACCTCTGCTGCTGTCTGGTCTAGGTTGAAATAGACAGTGTGCTGGTTGGGAAGGTGGACAGGAAGATGATAGACAGTAGGATAGGCACCATGTCTGGAGAATTCAAATATATGGCTGCAAGCCTCTACAGGGGATATATAACGAGCATCAAGATACTCTTTGATCTCATTCCTGTTTTGATCTCCTACTGCTGTCAATGTGAGGGTTGTCTTGTCATGACCCTTGAAGATGTACTTGTAAATATATTTGACAGAGGAAATGGTGACACAAATCTTGACATTAATATGGCAGTGGTACTTTGCACTGAGAAACTTGCAGTGAGAAACAACTCATTGGTTGTCATAGGTAAATCCAGCTCTCTCAAATGTCTGGTTATTGTTTGGCCTAGTATACTTGGGATAACCATCCTCTCCAAAAAGTGTATCCTCTCTAAACTCCTTGGGAAAATGCTTGCTACACTTGTTATTGATCATACAGGGAGCATTAGGATAGCCAGGACTACATGGACCATGCAACATCATAGAAGTAACAACTTCTGAGAGAATGGGCTCAGTCTGCAGATCAGGAAGTTGGGCAGAGACTATGTGATCAACATGGTTGGCATCTCTGATCTTGTCAGCTGACTTGAGAAATACCAAAAGATGCATGTGAGGAAGGCCACATTTCTGATACTCAATTGTATGAACCATGGCTGAGATGTCCCCAAATAGTCCACCCATGATATCCTTGATGAGAGCATTCTTCTTGTGCTCAAAGACTCTAGCAACAATATCTGGTTGATCTGTGGCCGTCTGTCCAGGAAGAAGGTTGTTAGTGATTTCATCCCATCTAGGATTTGCAGTCATAGTGAGAAAGAGATCAGGGACTCAGTTGGCTCTACAGATAGCCATAGCATCCTGGAAGAGTTGGTTCATGAAATGCTCACTTCTAAGATGTGAGGAAGGTAGGATGACATGCTGACCATGTTCCTGGAGTCTGATATTGCCATCTTGGTCACTAATAAGAACATCCTGAAGACCTTGATAGACCTCAGCTTGAAGCTCTTTTTAATTATTTCGGATCCAGGTGAGCTTGCTCTATTCAGTGGAGGCCCAAGCATCAATAATATATTGTTGGAACAGCTTGTCACTATAGAACAATAGAGGGTGGAGAGGAGGTCAGATATGGAAATGATAGGCATAGTAGCATGTTTGGGAAATCCAGGGTGATCACATCTTTCCATCAAGGCTAGGATATGCAGGAATTTTAGGGTGCCAGCCATTTTCACCATGAGGAAAGAGAAGGACATAGTGGAGGCAGGAATAAGAAATACTGAGATGGCTAATCCTCTGAAGCCCACCACCTCATAGACATAGAATAATATCCCGATGCACAGACACTTCATCAGCTCCAGCAGTTGGGATAATAACAGACACTTCCTCAGCAGATAGAGTATTGTATCTCCTCTGGTCTGTGACAGGATTAACATGTAGCTGAGCAGAGATATTGTATTGCTCATGCTCAGGCTTTCCTCTCATGGTGTCATAGGCCTGCTTATAAGCAGCAATGTAAGGATGAGTATGGTGAAGCATATCTTGGAGTTCATTTAGGACAACATGGTCAAGATCAGTATTATCATTATTGTCATTTCACTGTCTATTGTTCTCCTGTCTGTAGTTGAGCTGGTTAGCAGAGTCAAAGAAGTAGATCTGAGCACAGATAGGGTTCTGTCCAGGAGGAGGGATGAGGGCATCAGAGAGGTGGCAGAGTTCACCACTGATTTTGAAGCAGTAGGGACCTGATGTCTAAGTGACAGACCAGTCAATCTTGACTCTAATTGATGTAAAAGCAAAAGTGGTATTGTAATGTCAAATGTAGTTTTTGAAGCCAGTAGCCTGAGGACTATCTCCAGCCATGAAGCCCTTGAGTACAGAACTATCATCTCAAAGATGATAAGGGAGTAACCTGATCTGGTTTTGCAGGCAGTAAACACCAAACTGAATATTATGTCATCTTGATTTTGACAGCTTTTCACAGTCAAAGTGAAGGGCTTGACAACACTGACATATAATACTCATAGGGCCCAGACTGTGTTTTTGAACAGTACCATCAATATAGGACTGACATCCTTGTGGAATATATTGGGTTCAAGGGGGGGGGAGGAGGGAAAACATCATTATTATTGGCTTCATTCATATTGATAACTTCATCATCAGCTTGCTGGTTGTCATCTGGAGCTGGAGGTGGGGACTGAGCTCTAAACTCTTCAAGATTGGCTAAGGCCTGTAGTGCCAAGTTATCATCATCCTCTAAAAATATATAGTTAATTTAATATTACAAATAACAACCTAAATATATACCTAGAGGTCCTTGATTGTTGTCATTTTCTCTTAGTTCACCTTCATGTTCATTTCTCCATTCATTTAATGCTCCCAAAAAATATTCCTGTCTTCTCTGTTGAGCCAACTTTTGTTCTTCTTCTCTCATTCTCTCTCTTCTCCTTAACTCTTGTTCTTGGTATTCTTGATGAACTAACACTTGCTGCTCTCTTTCTCTATGCTCCTGATATGCCAGTCTCTCTCTCTCCATTCTTTGTCTGATTTCTCCTGCTTCTTCCTCTCTTTGTCTCTGTTCTCTTTCTTCCACTCTCTGTCTCTGTTCTCTTTCCTGCCTTTCTCTAAGCTCAGCAAGAGCTGTATCTAAATCTAGTACTAGAAGAGGTGCTACTAGTTCACCTTGTCTCCTATATCTATGGATAAGGGGGGGGCAGAAGGAATATTTCTGAGAAGAGGATTAATTGAAAGAACCCTAGAGAGTCCAGCTAGTATATAGTCAGGAATCTGAACTGGAGGAGGAAGATTCACTGCAGCCTGAATATTCCTCTAGTGAAGTGGAGGAGGGAGTGCATTGGGACTACCCAATTGCATAGGAGGGGGGAGTACATTGGGATTGCCCAATTATACAGGAGGAGGGAGTGCATTGGAGATACCTAATTGCACAGGAAGTAGGAGAGGGAGAGCTGAAGGAGTAGGTGTGGATGAAGATGGCTACTCAGGAAGTGGTGGTGGTAGTCTACTATGGTCCCACTGCCCTCCTCTTTCAATAGGCTGAGCAAGGCTCTGTGTTTACTGTTGATCAGGAGTGGTGGGGTTGTTGGTGGTAGTGGAAGGTTGCTGGGGATTCCTGAATACAATTCATTAGTTTTATAGCAATTATTGGCAAAGAACTCATTACTCACATCTTTTCAAAAGTTTAAAATGCTCAGAAATGTAATATATAGTATCAAGAGATATGTAGGATGTCAGAAAAAAAATTCTGAGGCAGTAGGTGCAGAGGGACAATGGTAGTAAGAAGAAAAGATTGTTGACTCACAATGCTGTGTTAATGCAGTGAGGTCAAGTGCACTGTGATGCAAAATCAATAATAACTGATGTGAGATTAATGAATCAATGATGACTGATGTGAAACCCAATAAGTAGGAACTTTTTCAAATTTGTCAGTACTATCAAATCTTAGTCAGAATTCTTCCCACTGACAAAGCAGGATCACTCTCACATCCATTGTCATATTCTTTATAGATGTGAGACAAACTCACTGGGATCAGCAATACTATTTAAAACAAAGACTCAATCTTAATACTATATATTAAATAAGAGATTTAACAAATATACTTAATTATCTTTCCTTCAATAGGATCAACCTACTTGCCATTGATATACAACCTAGGAAAGACTGTCTATTGTCATTACTAAAACTCAGCACCAAAGAAGCAGAAAAGGCATGCCTAGTATTGAACATAACTTTTTCTTTATAAATTCAAGTATCAAATATACAGTATATATATATATCTTGTACATTGTTACTTTACTAACTTTCAAATAGTCTTATGAGTAGGAAGGAAGAAGTAGAGATCCTTAAATGATATTTGGCATCTTCAAGCTGCAACTCTTATTATATACCCTCTCTACTCCCCAATACATCTTACTCAACCAAAAAGTCAGATATTAGAACTAAAATTTACAGTGACACCTTTGCCTGAGATCATCACTATCATATAAATAAGTATAGTAACAAATATGAGAATATAATACTTAATAAAGTTTGTTAGCTATCAAAGCTAATAGCTAATAAATTGCTGCTCAATCTGATGCCAAGGTGTTCATACTGATTAATATATAGAGTGTCTTTTTATATTTCTATTATTTGTTATAAAAGAATGTGATATAACAGTGAAGCATTAAAATTACTCTACTTGGTCAGACTTAACTAGCTTTAATAGCTACTGATTGCTAATTGATCTGATATCAAGGCAAATAATCTATATATTTCTATACTATGCAAGTTTATGAGAATAATAGCATAGATAATACAGACTAGTTTGCACTTTTTATTATTGCTAAGAGTTATTTAGAGCTTATAGTCATATAGAGATAGAGAGAAAAGGAAGGGAAGAGCATTTAGTCATTGTACTATACCTATATATATATTATAGCAGTAGATTTAAGATATTGTACAAAAAAGTATTCAATGAACTTTGAGTGTAACTAGATATAGTTAGGATACAGATAGTTTGTATATGTAATTAAAATAGTCTTAATTGTTTTAGTAGTTAAAATATGGGTAATTAATATAAGTAATGAATTGGGTTTGTTTTTCTTATAGTCAAAATATAGATATAATATATGTGATTGCAAAAATCTTAAATGACTTATAACTAGAAAATAGATAGCATCAAAGTTTTATTATAGACTAAAATCATATCTATACCAATAGTATAGATATACATAGACTTGTAGTGTATAGGAGTTGAAGTCTTATCATTGCATTATATATATTACATATTTCTTAGAATATTTGTCTCTTATTTATAGTTTATATAGTCATAGATACTTATTATAATTAGATGTCATTTTATTTACTTTTGTTAAAATTTAAGACTACTCTAGTATTATAGATATCCTATATGACTACATACCACTTTATTTACTACTATTCAAACTCAAGGCTACTATAATATCACAAATGCTTTTTATGACTATATATTATTTTATTTACTTTTATTAAAACTCAAAGTTACTATAATATCACAAATACTAATTATAATTTTATATGCTTTTACTAGTAACTAAGCCTATATCTTACTAACTTTTTCTAATTTTATCAAAACATATTTTGAATTTAAACTATTACTGTTTTAATTTAGTATTCTATTATAACAATGTCCTCTACTCAAATATCTGTTTCTATTGTCTAATATCTTATTGCTTTTAATATAGACAACAGTGACCTATCTGCTGAAGGCTAAAAAAACTCTTTTAAAATATCTTCCTCTAAATCTTGGTATTAATATTATATAAGAGCTACTGAAAGGACTCTATGTTAGTAAGCATAACAGTCTTTATTTTATTGTTTCTTTATTTAAGAAATGCTTAAAATTACAGTCTATTTATAGTAACTCTTAGGTTTTTTTCTCTTAGATATTATTCTATTGATCTTAATTTATTTTTGAGCACTTTTATCTTAACTAGTTTATTAACTCAGTTCATGTTCAAAAGCTTATAAAGATCTTCAAAGATGAAACTAAGTTTAGTTTAGTCAATGATCAAGGTATTTATATAGCTATTTAGAATTATCCTGATCTTTCAACTCATAGTAAATATATTTCAATATTCTTAGGAATAGAATATTAGATCATCTCTAAATCCTGTCACACTCAGGCTATATATTTTACTAGAAAGACAACTTAGTTAATAAATATTTATCATCCTAATAAGTTTAATATCATAAATACATTTAATACTATTTTAAGTATTATTTATTAGCCTTTTAGTATATTTACTATCTTATTCTTGTATTCTGAATAATGACTCTTACTTCTATATATTAAATATTATTCTTAAAGACAAAAATTTTAATATATTGCAAATTACTCACTTCAGCTACACTTGTAGAGAGTTTCTAATTAGTAGTGAATTCAATACTAATATTATAGTGAGGTTGCTTCAGTCTATAAAGAGGCCCAATATATATCCACAGATCATATCAAAGAAGACTTTTCATATATTAACAAATAGATTATCTCTAAGCACTGACAAAGTCAATATATCAAGATAACTAATACTTATAGTCACACAATATGTTTATTCCTCAATAGAAGACTAAAACAACTTAGAGAGTAATAAAGATTATAAGAACAACTTAAATTATACTACTTATAGTTGATAAAGACTTTTATTTGAGTCTTTATCTAACTAAGTAGAAATGATACTTTCTATTTGTTAGTGTCAATAGTTTATATACCTACAGATAGTATATCTATGTTAGAACTTCTAAGAAGTTCTTCAGGTACTGAGGCTTAACTCAGAGATTGACTCAGAATAAAAAAAGCCTAATTTTACTAATAATAGTATGAAAGCTTATCAATCTGTAAAGTTGTATGACTTTTGATATTACATAAGCATAGTTGTTTTTCAAAAATAGAAGTAAAATAAATAAACTAAGGACTAAAGCTTTTAGATAAAATAAAAACAAATAAAATAAAAATATAATTTATAAATATATAGTGAATATTTACTAAGTTTATAACAACTAATAAGTAACTTTATGATATTACTACCTCTATAAATTCTTTATCTACTCTTTGCTTTATCTTTTAATATCTTATCCTTATACAAAGAATAATTTTGGTCTTTAGTAACTAGATTACTTTTGCAAAAGTTGGCTAAATTTAGTATTTTTATATATTTATAACAAAGTTTTTAATTCAATTTATAAAAAATATTTTATCTCTCTAATATAATTTATAACTAACTTATAATATATTTTAGCTTACTTATATTATCTTTGAAAATATCAGCTTATAAAACTTAATCATTACTAAGTTAAGCTTCAGTACCTAAAAAAGCTTTATCAATTAGAAGTACTTTTCATAGTGTCTCACAATAGATATATTTACATATATTGTCTATAAGTATATAAATTATAAATACTAATAAGTAAAAAGTATTATTTTTACTTAGTTAAATAGATATTTAAATAGAAGTCTTAATTAACTTAAAGTAATATAAATATAAGTCTTATTAAACTAAGCTTTTTCCTATATTACTCTCTAAATTACTTAAATTTCTATTGAGAAATAGACTATTATAATATAAAATATTATTATTTCTAGTAGTATTGACTTTGTTATATAAGGTTAATACTTTAAGATAACTTATTTATTAGTATACAAGAAGTCTCCTTTGATATAATCTGTAGATACATACCAGGCCTCTTTATAGACTAAAGTACTTTTATTATAATAAAACACTTAATATCTTTAGAAAACAATAAAAGACTTTCTAAAAGAAAGTATTGGAAAAGATTAAAAATATATATATTATAAATAAAACACTTTCTACTAATAAGCTTTTTATAAGAGTTTCTTTCTTTATTTATTTCTCTCTCTATTAAGAAATTATAGACTATATATTTTTCAAATTTATATAGTTGCATCTCTTATCTCAAGTAGATCATATATAACTAGCTTTATTAGTGAAATAAAATAGACCTACAAGCTAGTAAGATCTATCTCTACTTTTTTTATTTATTAATTTATTTTTTTATTCAAAACTTAGTTTGTATCAATACTATAGAGAGTTGATTTCTTCAGAATAGTTTCAAGCCCCTTTAGTTTAAACTATTTTTATAACCCAGTTAAAGACATTGAATATACATTAGAGCAGATGTATCATAATAGTCAAAAAATAAATTAAAAGACTTAAAAATTATGATCTTATAAAGTATGCATATATTACTAAATATATATTGAAAACAATAGTTAATATATTTCTATTACATTTCTTAGCTCTAAACTCAGATCACTAAATTATACAATGAGCTTAAGTTGAAAATAGTGCATTTTATTAGGCAGTACAAATCTAGAGACAAGATTGCCTTTCTACAAGCTATTATAAGCTTTAATAATATAGACAAAGCCTATCAATATATTTACAATACCCTTTTTTACTATCTAGCTTAATATAGGCTACTTAAACAATTTAATCTAAAAGTTAGTAATATTTTGTCTAGTATTAGAAATAAAAACTTACTTATAGGTTATATCTCTATTTTTAATAAATTTTAGAATATTCTTAGCTTTCTATTCTCTTATATATATTTTTCTAAAAACCTATCTATTTTATAATATTAGTATTAGTCTATATTATATAATTAATATACTTAATAAAAACTATATTATATAGCATTAGTACAACTAATATAACCTCAACCTATTTATTCTAATAAAACTAAAATTTAGTTGAATACCTTGAATCCTGTTAATAATAGTACTTTTCAGTCAAGTAGTGAGTTAAATATACTATTACTTATATATAATGTTACTATGCTGGAGAAGAAAAAGGCTGACCTGAAGCATGACTATAATAATGCTGAAGAACTATAAAATATTAAGCTCATTATAAAAGAGAATAAAGAGGTTATTATATTGTAACAGTTATTCAAGAGTTAGTTTGAAAAAGCAAAAAAAAATAGCACATCATAGAGTAAAAGGCAAAAGTCCAGAAGTTCAATGAAGCCCTTACAAATACTATAAAAAAGCTTGTAAGTAAAGACTTTTGTAGATTCAATCTCTTTTTTAACTAACTTTTAAATCTCTTTTCTAATATTGCATTTTATTTCTGTCTCAACTATTTATTGATATTCTACTATGCAGGCCTCATTCCTCTACTTTCAATCTATTGCTCAAGAACCTTGCTAATGCCTATAACAAGAAAGCTGGCCAAGGTATGTAGGTTCTTATTAATAACTCTAGTATAATTTAGTTATTCATAGTCCTAAAAGCTAGATAACCAGACTTACAATAAATGTCATGACAGTAATAACAATATAGCCATTAACTGAAGTGCTGTTGAAGTTGAATCCTTCTATGACTGACCAAGTCAAGACTGAGGCTTTAGCTTTCCCCTTTTTCTCTTTTTCTAATGTGTATCACATATATATTATTTATAACTCTATTAAATCTGATACCACTATTGTATAAATTAATTTAGTTAATTCTTAGTATAGCACTTTAGTTATCTCTCTTATCAACAGGTACATCATGATTAATAGTATGCCTTGTCTCATCAAAAGTGCTTATACCTATATTAGCATGCTTTAGTATTAATAATGCTGGTACTGGAGTCATTCTTCTGATGTCTATCAAGCTCAAGCTTCCAGGTGTCTCTTTTATGGGAGCTTTACTTCAAGGCTTTTTACTACTTTATGGCTAAGTGTTGTAAAAGCAACTTTACAGTGACTCTTTTTATTCCCTCTACTCTAGTAGGTGATTTCTGCTCTCACTTTTCTTAGTACATCATTGTTTAAATGCCTATGCTTCTAATAACTATTAATATCTATTTTAATAATATTAATTTGACTATAAATAGATTTAAAATTAATACCAATATGATGCTACTACTATTTTAGCCAAAAAAGCTCCTGCTTCTCAAGGTGGGGGCTATAAGGGTTAGTCAAGACAAGTGTTAATAGATAGTATCAATATATTCAGTATGAACTCTTTTTGTTTCCTTCTATATGCATTTTACTTTAAATCTTTTTATTTATATTATTTAGGTACTTGTTTTCTTTTCTTTTTCTTTTTTTTTGTGTTTCAGCTATTGAGGCTGCTATTATATATCCTTTGTAGTAGACTAGTTCTATTATAATAAACATCAATCCTTTTTAAAAAAAAAAGAAGTTGAATCCTTCACATTGGAGAAGAATAAAAAGTACAAAGTAGTACCTAACATAGAGTTAGAGGCATTTACAGACCATTTCCTAAAGGTGGATGCACTCAAGGAAACTTTAGAACCTTTCAATTTGAACAGATTAGCTCTAGCCTTCAAGCAACTTATTATATAGCCAAATATGAATATTATATATTAGTGTCAGTCATTTGGATGCATTATACTAGGCTAGTGAGTTAATAAAGTAGCTATCTTATTAAATTATTATTTAATCAATAACTTGAACATGAATATAATAATCTTACTGTATTACTAAAAATTTATTATAAGAGATGATTTAATAAACTATATATAAGGTCATGAGTTAATTCTAAAGATATCAAATAATATTTTATAAAATACTTATAGAATCTGTTTTCTGTAACCTAAAAGGACTATTATTACATTATTTTCAATTATAACATGATAAGTCTGCTTCTAGATGAAAGATATTCAAAAATGTTTTGATAACCTATATAGAGTATTTTAAACTAATTTTATAATTATTCTACAAATTTCCTTCCAATATTTCCAAATTTGCCTCATAATATTCCATATGGCATATCAAATGGTTCTTCACAATAACCTTTCAATAGCCCAGCTAGCTTACCTAGTTCATATTCAAGATAAGTATTACATAATTACTCAATAAGACAGGTTTCTTATCAACTCACTAGCCCAGTGATTAGCAGTTGATGAAGTTTTGGTAGAACTTTGGATCAACATCTGCTGACATAAGAGCATCTGGACAGCTCGGAAGGAGTCGGAAGCTTACTCAGCATTGATAACTGACAGATTGCTGCCCAATCTGATGCCAAGGCATGTTTATCAATTGTTCGACATATACCCATTCTATATAAGTATATCTGTGGTAGTATTTCAGCTTACTCTTGCTATCTCGGGAGGTATGTAGATAACAGAGGAGAGCGTCGAAGGTGATGAAATGGGGTTCTAATAGTCAGAGAAGGGAGTGAGTTACATTGTTTAATTCAATATGTAGGTTTAACATTATCTGGCCGTGTTCTCAAAGTTTCGACGGAACCTTGAGCCCCGCGAACCTAGGCCTCCTCCTCTCCTTCATTGCAACAACATTCTCCGTAATATCCTAGCATCACCAATCAATACGACGAGCACAATCCCAAGATAAGGACAGGAGGACCCACATTCGTCCTCAAAGCATGCGCATTCCAACTCTGCGTAAACACCAAATTCTCCCCAACCGAATGGTCCCTCGCATGTGTAATCAACCTCTTCGTCCCACTCACCGCAATCGGACTCTTCTCCGCAATCACCTTTGCCAATTCCAACGCAGCTTTCACAACTTCGTCTCTACCCCCCGAAACAACTCTCGACACCAACCCGAGTTTCTCGGCCTCGGCCACGGAAAACGATCTCGCTGTATACGCCAATTCACGTACGAGGGATTGGTTTCCTGTGATTTTGGGTAGAAAAGCGAGGGTGCCGATGTCCGCTGCGAGACCTATGTCTACTTCCTACTCACACAACATGCATAGTAAGAGCAAAAGGTAAACACAAATGACGAGCAACCGCACCTTGATAGCAAAAACAGCAGACTCAGCTGCGTACCTCACATCGCAACTACACACAATATCCACTCCCAACCCAAAAACCGGACCATGTACAGCTGCAATAACAGGAAACGCAGCACGTTCAGGTACTGTGATAGCATCTTGGAATCTTTGGATAAGTTTGTGCATTGCAAGGGAGGAACGGGCGGAGTCTTGTTCGAGCGAGGAGCCTTCTTCGCCGAGGGAGGTTGCATCTTTTACTGGGAGGCGTTATGGTTGTGGGTACGATATGTGAGAGGGTAGGATGATGGAGAGGGGTGACATACAGTCCAGTCCGGCGGTGAAGATTTTTGGGAAACTGGAAGCGAGGACTAAGGCTCGGACGTCGTATCCGTCTTCGATAAGGTCTCTGAAGAGTTTGCCATAGGCTGTCCAGTATCTATCGCCACGTTGATGATTGCTATCAAGTTTTGAGATAGAGAGGGAGCTTACTCGATATTGAATGCGTTCACAGGGGCTCTGTATCAATTGAGATGAGATGAGGTGAGGAGGGGAACTTGGATGACGTACCGACCGAGTTCGACAAGCAAAACGTGTGGGTATGGTTCGGAGACCTTGAGCCACTTGGACGAGTACTGCGACATCGTTGTCAGAACGTAAAGAGTGTCAAAAGCCAAGCATTGGCAGACTGTTTCATGTCGCCTACATCACCGAACACCGAGCCCAAAATCATGCGGAACTCACAAACCACCACCAGCGCTTTCCCACAATCACCCAAACAAGACTTTTTATGGTAGCAAGTAGAAGGTATAGACTACTGATCTATGACAGTGACAAAAAGGCTACCAGGTCCAGTGACACAAACACCCATACAACCCATTAAGCGTCAAGCCCAGGCACCTGCAATGTCGCCTCTGCACCATCCTTCCCGAACTCCCTCACAACGACGTTCAATCCCGCATCGATACCCACAACAAACTGCACCTCCAACGTCGTCGTCGTCTTCCCCGCATCCGCTGATTTGCCCTTCGCCTTCAAACCCAACTTGGCTTCAAGCTGCACAACACCCAACAGGGTCTCCTTCGACACGGTTTTATGTTTCACTTCAATTTCTTCCTCTTCCTCCTCGTCCTCCTCTGCGCCTTCGTCGTCTGAGTATTCCGGTTTGGGAGGTTTGACCTTTTCGACCCGGATCCCTTCCTTCACTTCCCATACTTCCAACGCGAGTTTATTCGATTCCGGCAACTCAGCATCGAATCGCACGATCCTCCGAGCAGGAAGTGCAGTTTCCTTTTGGACGATCGGTATCCACGTTCCTCCCAATTCAGCATTATCACCATCCGAGCTTGGTAGAAGAACACCAAGCGTACGCGTCACAGCAGGCACCTCACCCGCTTTCGAGTTCTTCCCAAAAGCACCCCTCAACTCTTCGTCTGTGATTGAAGAAATGAGATGCGCTTGCAGCGCACATCCTCTAGCAAGGATCGTCGTTGGGTCACCAATACCACCACCCACAACCGTCCCACGTGAGAAGGGAGTCTCGATATCCTCGCGGAATCCACCTGCCAGGAGGATATGCTCATCTAGACCAGGCAAACAGGCACTTCCACCGACATAAACGATTTCATCGATATCGTGCGAGTCGACGTTGGCAGATTGGAGAAGGGATACGATGGCGTCGCTGATGGAGACGTATACAGGCCTTGCGACGAGGTCGAATCGCATACGGTTGATTGAACCTGTATAATCCACTCCATCCTTCAACGACTCAACAGAACAGGTCGCAGCGCCTGGTGAGGCGCTAATCGTCCGTTTAGTATGTTCCAGCGCTAATCTAAGCTTCGCTTCCGCGCGTTTATCCTGGACATCAGTGGCAGGTACAACCGATAATGAGATTTTAGTCTTTTTGGTAAACTCGGAAGCGAAATGCTTGATGAGTTTATCGTCGATTTGGTCGCCACCGACAGAAGGGGTTGTGGATGAAGCGAGGATGTATGCGAGACCGGA
>JAEUWQ010001881.1:0-29662 GCA_018524765.1 Podaxis sp. AQ799166 | reverse complement strand
AAGCAAAAGCGAAGACCAGTGGACCAGTACATCTCTGAGTTCAAAGTCCTTGCGACCCAAGCAGGGATGGTCAACCCTCAAGAACTCATCTATCAGTTCAGGGAAGGGCTGGACTTCAAAATTGGCCTCAAAACCATTGCCCTCAGACCTGGACTGGACATCGACATCTGGTTTGAAGCAGCAAGAGCAGCAGAAGAACAACACTGCATGGAGAACAACTATTGAGCTAGCCATGCCCGAGAATGAACCAATAGAGCTATACCCCAACCAAAAAAGAAAGCATCCTACAATATGAATTGGTCATGAAGCCAGGTGTATAAAGATCCATACACCATGGATGTGGATAATCTGGCATTGGCGCTCTCTGAAATTGTGCTTGAAGAAGACTATCCTCTGGAAGAAGAATCCAATGTGGAAGTCAATGAGATTGAAGAAAATCAGGACCTCCTGGAGATGTTTCTTCAGAACATCCTCACCCTGAAAATGTGCAATGACCTCAAACAAGGGAAATGTTTCAACTGCAGTCAGACAGGACATTTCACTTGAGAATGTCCCAAAAAACCAAACCCACCACAATCGACATGGAGTTTACTGCAAAACGCCCAAGCAAAGGTTTCCAAGCATAAGCCACCCATACCCCCTAAACTACCCCATGACAAAGAAAAACAGCAGAAGTGAAAAGCCATGTTCACCTGGATCAACGAGATAATTCAGGAAGCAGATGATGAAGAAGTCGCAGAAATCTTCACTGAATTCTCAAACTCCACCAGTGCTCAAGCAAAGGAGATCCAGGATTTTGCCTCAGATGACTAGCTTCCACATCTAGATTGTCTAGAGAAAAGAAAGATGCACCAAAGGACAATTCTTTTTCTTCTCTTTTTCTGTTTTCTAACAGACTGGTTTCTGATTCCTATCCCTGTCCAAAGGACGAAATTGTGCCCCCTTCCTCCTCTCAAAACGAAGTACCCATTTCTGAATTGTGTTTAAAGACTCACCAATCCAACACCTTTTATTGCCCCACCACCATGCATCTCTCTGAAAAATCCATGGAAGACCTTGCACTGATAGATTCCAGAGCAGGATGAGATTTTATTGACCACCAGTTGGTTGAAAAATGGAACCTGAAAATGTCACCATTGAAGGAACCAGTCAAAGTCAGGAATGCTGATGGAACCTTGAACAAAGATAAGCAAATCACTCATTCTGTTACCCTTGATTTCACCATCTATGGGAAACAAATGAAAATGGATTTGCAGGTGATTAATCTAGGCCGACCTAGAATAATCCTAGGAATTCCCTGGCTCACCAAATACAACCCTGACATTGACTGGTCAAAACAAACCCTCTTGTGGAGACGTTTGACAGAAAATACCACACTCTTTTCGATTATCAATGACACTCTTTCAGAAATCTACATGAATGAGCTTGAAGAAGATTTCTCCAAGGAAAACTTCACCAAAATCAATGCCAAGACCTCCTATTCTCAAATACTGGCTCAGGCAGGAGAACAGAAAAAGGAGACCAACCCTGAGAAGATAGTTCCCTGGGAATTCCATGAATATCTCAATCTTCTCTCTCAGAAGAAAAGTGAGAGATTCCCTCCCACTCGACAATGGGACCATTGGATTGAAACCAAAGAAACCTTTATACCAAAGGCTTTCCCCTCCTACAAACTCTCCCTTGCCAAGGAAAAGGAGCTTGACAAATTCCTCGAAGAAAACCTTGCGAAAGGATACATCAGACCCTCAAAGTCACCTATGGCTTCGCTGTTTTTCTTCGTCTCGAAGAAAGATGGGAAACTCAGGCCCTGTCAGGACTATCACTATCTCAACAAGCACATGGTCAAGAATGGCTATCCTATCCCCTCGATCCAATCCATACTCAACAAACTACGAGGTTCAAAATACTTCACTGCACTCAACATCAGACTCGGGTACAACAACATTCGCATCGTTGAAGAAGACAGATGGAAAGGAGCTTTCCACACCCATTGAGGACTATTCAAACCCATGGTCATGTTTTTCAGAATGTGCAACAGTCCTGCAACGTTCCAAAACATGATGGACACCATCCTCACCCCTCTCATCATGCAGAACAAAGTTATTGCCTACATGGACGATATCCTTATCCATGCCCCCACTAAAGCTGAACTGCGAAAGACAACAAGAGGAGTATTCAAGATCTTATGAAAACACGATCTTTACCTCAAGCCAGAGAAAATGTGAATTTGAGAAGACAACCCTCACCTACCTCAGATTCATCATCTCTCCAAACAAAGTCAAAATGGATCCCACCAAACTCAAGGGAATAGCAGACTGGCCTACACCCAAGACAGTCCATGACATACAGAAGTTCATCGGGTTCTGCAATTTCTATCGCAAGTTCATCAAGCACTACGCCCACCTGTCCCTACCCTTTAACACACTTCTAAAGAAGTCCAACACTCCTTTTAAATGGACAAGAGAAGCTGACAATGCATTTAGAAAACTAAAGCAATGGTTCCTGAAAGAACCCATCCTAATCACCCTGGATCCCTCAAAACCATTTGAAATTCAAACTGATGTGTCTGCTTATGTGTCTGGAGCAGTCCTTCTCCAGAAAGACTCAAATGGTGTGCTACACCCATGCTTCTACTACTCCAAACCATTCTCCCCAGCTGAACGAAATTACCATGCATTGGAACAGGAATTCCTAGCCATCATCCATGCATTACAAGAATGGCGTCATTACATCGACAGATCACCCTATGAAATGACGATATGGATGGATCATGACAATATTATTCATTGGGCCAAGCCATCAAAATTGTCAAGACGAACCATTTGATGGTCCACTGTGATCAGTGCCCATAAAATCAAGATTCACCATATTCCCAGATCTAAAAATTGTGCTGCTGATGCCTTGTCCAGAAGACCAGACCACGCCTCAACAAGTAAAGACATGGAGCTCAAAACAACGAAGGCAGCCATCCCACTAGAAAAGTTTCAAACTAGCGATTTTACCAATGCTAACACAAAACTGGCTAATTCAGGAGAAAACAATGAAATCAACATCATAGACCCTGATGTTGAAAATGAAGCCCAGAAAGGAAAGAATGGAACCATAGAATTGGATCAAGAAGGTCGTATCCAACTTCCCATGGACTCCATGCTTAAGAAGTGCTTATTGCAGCATGTACATGATGCACCAGCTGCAGGACACCCTGGAGTCACTGAAACCCTCAGGAAACTTCAAGAATACGTCACTTGGCCTGGCATTCACACCTATGTCACGAACTATGTGAAAGGATGTCCTACCTGCCAGCAATACAAAATCAACAGACAACCCTTGAAGCCTCCCCTCCAACTGATTCCAGGTCCCCGCTCATCACGGCCCTTTGCCCAGATGTCCATGGACCTCATAACAGACCTCCCTGAATCCAATGGATATGACGCAATATTGTCTGTGGTGGACCACAGTCTTACGAAAGGGATAATCATAGTACCCACTTTGAAATCCACCACTGCCAATCAAATCGCAGACATCTTGATCAAGCATGTGTTCATTTGCACAGGAATACCTGACAAAATCATTTCGGACAGAGATCCCCAATTTATGGCCAAATCGATACAAGCTATGTTCAAGAAGCTGAACATCGATCATGCCCCCTCTACTGCCTACCACTCCCAGTTGAACAGATCAACTGAATGATTTAATCAAGAAATCGAGATGTACCTATTGGCCTATTGTGCTCAAAATCCCCACTCATGGCCTGAAACACCTTCCCTTAGTCAAGTTCTCCCACAACTCCAGAACACATGCCAACCACCAGCAGATGCTGTTTGATCTCATGTATGGCCACCCGCTCAAAGCCTTCCCAACTGAGCTAGCACCGACAAACTCCCCATCAGCTGAAGAAAGAATGTACTGGATTATAAATATCTAAGAAGCTGCAAAAATAGCACACAAGACTTTGCACAAAATTATGACAGAACAGACACAAATGCGCACTTTGCCAAAAATAGAACCTGGCCAAAAGGTATGGCTCAACACTGTTATGGCTGTAATAGTTTTCAGTTATGAAAGCAGTAACTGGATTAGAATATAATCAATTTTTACGGCTAAGATAACAGACTATGAACTTACACTAGAAGTGACCTCAGTACCTCGCGAGGATTCCCCAGTAGTTAGTCTAGGCACCTAGATTGGGAAAACTGTACCAACTAGAAGTATCCATACACCATTGACTCAATACTCTTATTGAAGTTAGGACTATATTACTGAAGAATATTTACCAATCCCATCCTTGCAAAGGACCTTTATCATGCAAGCAATAACAAGGACTGCCTTGTTCAGTAGTATGCTTAGCTGCCACTATGTATCCAAAGGCTCAGCTCGGCTATGACTTCAGCAGACAAAATCTGAGTCAGAAGAAAGACCACCTAACTGAGGGATCGACGCGTCATCTCAGTAGATGAGATTCACTAGTCTCACAAAGACGTCGGCCATGTGACTCATTAACCACTGATGACCCAAAGCAGCCCCAAACATGGGAATGAAGGTTTATAATACTATCGAGTCAGGAATAATGAATGGTATTACACATACAGTAGATTTGGTCAGCAAAAGCTGATAGTTATCATACACGCATACTTTACCAGTTCACACATCCAGTAGAAACACATACGTGTCCATTATCAGAGCACCTTATTGGATAACAAATAATGTAGATTATAAATTATATGACTCTGTACTTGTACACATAATCATTTGTTGAGTCAGAATTTTGATTGTAATCATCCCTACTTACAATATAAAAAGTCCCCTCGATGATGCAAGGTAAAGGAAGGGAATTCCTGCTGAGCTTCACTTAGAGGGTTGTTGTGTATTTGATGACTAATAAGTGATAGTTAAAGCATTTATAGGAGTTTTCTTCGGTCGACGTGACCTACTAGCAAAAAGCAGAACATAAGAGTCAGTAGTTCCCAGAAGTTTCCATAAGTTGAGAGGTCAGAGATAGTCTTAGCAGGACTAGCTAGAAATACATTGCAGCTGCGTACCAATGGTCAGAAGGACTTATCGATACAAGTCAGTATATTACTAGTTGTAGTGAGGAAAGGTTCTCGCTACCATGATTTCTTTAGTACTTATAAATTGTAGTGATGCTACAAGAGAGACTCCTTCCCTAGAACAAACAGTCTTAGTTTGGCTTTGAACTAGGAAAATCATAGAGGCCATCTCGTGACAGCATTCTATAAAAAACTTCACATTCCTTGAAAGTGCAAAGCACATAACATACTCCCCCATTCCTTCACAACTCCCTGTTTCTCATGAAACACTTTGTTTTTGCATTTCTAACTACCATTTTCATTCTGAACCAGAGTCCCACATGAACTTGTTAGGGTGTGGCTTCTTGTGATACTTTTATTATATTTCTATACCACTTTAACAAAAACACATTTATCAAAAGTACTACAAATTAGCTGCCCATCATCTGGAGCCCACCGTGAGGGGGAGTTTCAGTTTTGATTGAGGTAGTTATGTGATACTTTTATTTTTCTTTTATTTTCGATTTATTTCCGGTCTAGCAACCATACATCTGTACAGGGGTAACCCATACTACAGAGCAAAGAGGTCTTTTACAGACTTAGTAGATGATGAGTGAGTTGCTGCACTGGAACAGGGCAGAAGAACTCAAAATTCACACAGAGCCGGTTTATCACCGATATTAGATGACCCAGAGCATCCCTTAGGTTGCCCAATTAGAAGGTCGTGAGTACCATCTAGCATCCCTTTGAATACCAGTTCTACAGAAATAAAAATCGAGCTTGGTTCTTTATCTGAACCAAGTATTCCACTTGACCCTACAATGACAAGTAAACAGACAATACCAGGTCAATTTGACCCATTCGCAAGTACCAGTTCACAACCACAGTATTCGGCATGACTGTCAAATAATAATTCAACTAGTACTACCAGTCACACAAACTCCAGCAGCAAAATGACAAAGGCACTGCATATGCCTCAGCCATTCACTAATGGTGCACCCAGATGGGATGGACGCTCATCCACCCTTAAAGATTACATATGGTGATTAAACAGCCATTTTGAAATATCAGAGGTCAATAACGATGCTGAGAAAATTAAGTGGGCTGTTCGCTATTTAGAACCAGAGCTACATGAAGAATGGGTCAGTCTACCTGAATACACAGGTGCAGACTGGGACATATTCATGCGTAAGATTAACAAAGATTATGGAGGCACTCTCGATGACGACCAAGGTTGCATTGAGGATCTTTGTAACCTATGCAGAGAATACAGTGGCATCACACTACATGATGCAGATGACCTAATTGCTTTCAAAAGAAAGTTTAATTATATCACAAATAAGTGCCTAGCAGATCCCGCAGTAGTATCTAACAGAGAATTAGTCGAAGCATTCATCAGGACACTTAGCCCAGACTTCCATGATGTCTTGAATACTAGACTTAGTATTTAAGGAACACTAAAGGTTAATCAACAAGGCAAGAGCCGCACTGAAGACCCTTATGAAATTAAGGAAGTCATGGATAAGGCAGTTGAACTGGTTAGCAGAGAAACCATTGCCCGAGCACTACAGTACGAGTGCAGACAGGGGCAAGCAGAGACATTTTCGTGAAACTCAGTACCACATATAAAGCAAGAGCCTATGGAGCCCACAGTCACATTAAGTACTGATGTAGAAACAGTTCAGCAGGAGGTGAACCATTTAAAAGACACTATGGAATTGAATCAACGCAAGCTGCAAAGTTCACTTGATTCATTAAGATCTACACTTACAAGTGGCCTAGCTAAGGTCATGTCGGGAGGCAATTACCATCAACAGAATCAGTCAATGGGAGTACCATCGAATAATGGTTTTCCTCCTAGTGCAAATGGCCAAGGATGTTTCTATTGTAATGAACAAGGCCATTGCTGGATTGTCTGCCCAGTCAAAATACAGGACAAAAAAGACAGAAAAATTAAACAAGAAGGCTTGCGACTATGTTTCATGAATGGCACCAGGATCCCATGCGAGCCTGGCTTGTCTGTAAAGCAGTGCGTAGATAAATACCTACCGCAAACAGTGGCCATGATGATCTACAGTCCACCTGAGTTACCTCAGGATGATGACGAACCAGACACAGGTTATCCCAGCCCATATAGTAACAGCAGAGCTAACACGCTCATTACATTACAACGACGTGTGGAAGAAAAGAAGCCTGATCTACAGGCTTTAGAATTAGAGCATCTGAAAGGTCGGCTCACTAGCATGGAGGTGATGATCCAAGCCTTTAGTGGGAAGGCTAAACAGCCTGAACAGGCACCTCCTTCATCAGAAGAAGATAGTTTAGAAGACTTGCTAAGTAAACTTGGCAAGATGTATGTTCAGACCCAAGACACAATGAAGAAGTTGGGTTTCTAGAATGTCTGATGAAGAAGCTGCCTTTTGAAAAGAAGGTCACATTTCAAAAGCCGCAGGCAACAGAGGACAGTAGTGAAGACGACCTTAGCGAGGGGGAAACAACTCCTCCTCCAGTAGAAAAACTAGATAAACTGAAGGCATATACTAGTTCTCAGGAGAACTACTTTCCTTACAGAAAAGTACTGGAAATGAAACCAGTAGTTGAGGTACCACCCATACCGGCCAGGTATCTCAAAGATAAGAAACCTCCTAACTACAAGCATTGTGTGGAAGTAGAAGAAGGAGTCAATATCAAAGAAATACTTGTGAGATTTGTGGGTAATGAAATCAAGCTAACACAGAAGGAGTTGTTAGCTGTTGTGCCAAAAATCAGAGAGGCATGCAAGGACATTATCAGTAAGAAAAGAGTTTCCACCAGTGCGGCCAACTTGTTAGAAATAGAAGAAGAGGAATCTGAACATCAGGTTCCTTGAGAGCAGCACTTTGTTGCAGTAAATACACTAGCAGCACCAGTAAAAGTCTGTGAATCAGGTATCGATCTTATGGGTCAACTGGTCCAGACTTGGAAAATTAAAGATTCAGTCATGCAGTATCTAGAAAGCCTACCCTATAACAATAGAGAAAGGCAAGTGTTTACTGTAACTAAAGATGACCTAATAACGGCCAAAGATATGGCAGTGCTATGTGTCATCCCAGCCCTTGTCAACAGGCTTAAAGAAGAAGAAGCCTTACTAGATAGCAGCTCACAGATAGTCTCCATGTCGCAAGAAGCAGCTAGTGACTGCAAGATAGCTTGGGATCCTGAGCTAACCATAAACATGCAAAGTGCAAACAGACAAATAACTAGGACCTGTGGGCTAGCTAAGAATGTTCCGTTTACATTCAGCAATGTTACAGTACATCTACAAGTACATGTGATGGAGGAAGCTCCTTATCGTGTACTACTAGGCAGGCCATTTGACGTTATAACCAAGAGTCACATCGTAAACTCAGTTGAGGGAAGTCAGTACATTAGTATCACTGACCCCAATACAAAGGAGAGGACAGCTCTCGTGACATATGCTCAGGGACAGCTACCTCACATCAAGGAACAAAATTTTTAGAGGACCTCAATGAATTTGAGAATGGGGCTGAAGGAGAGGTCACGTGTGTCATCTCGCTCAGAAAAGATAGTCAGCCCTACGTCAGTGAGATCACCAGGATCTCCACAAGCAAGATGAGAGAAGATAAAGTTAAATTACTTTATCTTATTAAAAGTTTGGAAGACTCTAATCTACCAGAAAAGAAGGTCTTGCAACAGTATATCCAGTCAGAAAATATGGGATCTGCTGGACCATCAGCAGTTATTGCAGTAACCCCAGTAGACGGTCCATGGACCCAGAACGACACTGCTTTATGCTTTGCAAAGAAGTACAAACCAGTAGCATTAAAAGTTAAACCAGTACTCGGAGAGCTGCCAGAGAAGTTTCAGATCACTTGAGAAATTAAAGGAGATCCCCTAGCCAATCTACTGGTACTCCCTGTACAGCCACCAGAGTTCCAACCCAAAGGCCACTACACAGAAGATCATATGTGTAAGATGGATGCAGGGCATGGATCAGAATTCCTCACTACAGAAGAGCAGAAACTTATGCATTGGTTAATAGCCAAACATAATGAAGTGTTTGCATGGGACAACACAGAATGCGGAAAGTTCAAAGAAGAGTATTTCCCTCCTGTAGAAATTCCAACAATAGCCCATACACCATGGGTAGAAAAACATTTCAGAATACCCCTGGCTATCTATGATGAAGTATGTAAAATCATCAGACAAAAAATTGATGTGGGAGTATACGAACCATCAAACTCCTCCTATAGATCATGATGGTTTTGTGTAGTTAAGAAAGATGGGAAAAGTCTTAGATTGGTTCATAGTCTGGAGCCACTTAATTGAGTCACCATAGCGCACTCAGGTTTGCCTCCAGCTACAGAAGAATTTGCAATGCACTTTGCCAGTTGTGCATGTAACAGTGTATTAGATTTATATGTTGGTTATGATGAGCGACAGTTAGCAGAATTGTTGCGAGATTTGACCACTTTCCAGACACCCTTTGGAGCATTGAGGTTGGTCACCCTACCAATGGGTTGGACTAATTCCATTCCAATCTTTCATGATGATGTAACTTACATCTTGCAAGACGAGATACCAGAATACACTATGCCCTACATAGACGATGTGCCTATTAGAGGTCCTATATCTCACTACAAACAACCTGATGGAAGTTATGAAGTTCTACATGAGAACCCAGGAATTCATTGCTTTGTATGGGAGCATATGCAAACAGTCAATAGAATATTACAAAGAATGAAGTACACAGGAGGAACCTTTTCAGGACCCAAGACTACGATTTGTGCAGATCATATTACAATCATTGGGTTCGACTGTTCCTACCAAGGAAGAAAACCTACAGCAGATACCATAGGAAAGATCATTAGATGGGGACCTTGTGAAAACCCTACCAATGTAAGAGCTTTCTTAGGTACAGCGGTTCAATGCAGGAATCATATTCCTCACTTTGTAACCATTGCAGCTCCTTTGTACAATGTGTGTAGGCCCAACATACCATTCAAATGGGGACCAGAACAGGAGCTTGCGCAACAGCAATTAAAAGATAAGATACAAGAATGCTTTCATACTAGGAATCCTAAATTTCCCAGTGAACAGCCTATTGTAATGACAGTGGACTCTTCATGGAGAGCAGTAGGATACTATATCTATCAACACAATGATATAGACCCTAAGCAGATTCACTATGTGAAGTTCAATTCCATATTAATGGATCCCAGACAGCAGTGGTATTCACAACCCAAGTGAGAATTGTGCAGATTAAGAATGGCACTAGAAGAAGAAGCATATTTATTAAGAGGGTGTAGAAACCTGGTAATCGAAACTGATGCTAAGTATTTGTTTGGAATGTTGAATAATCCTGGTAAACTGCCTAATGCGACGATTAACTGCTGGGTAGACTACATTAGGACCAACTTCCATTTCACCCTGGTACATAAGAAAGGAAAGACTTTCGGTCCAGATGGACTCTCACAACATCCCTGGTATCCAGGAGACCCTGTTGAGTGAAAGTTCGATGACAGTTCAGAAGATGATGGAGAAGACTTCGAACTGGTGAAGAATGATCCTCGTAATGAAGACCCCCTAGACTTAGAAGACTTCTTCAATGAAATCGACAATAGAACTGGCTTCCTTCAGAAGTTCTTCAAAGATAATTCAGAATTCCAGATGGCTTTGAGGGAGAGTAAGGAAAATACTAAGCAAGAAATTAAGCAGCGAAGGATACTCATGAGAGATCCCAGCTGTCCTATACTCGTTAGACAATTCCTAGATGAAGTAATGTCATGCGAAGAACGAGACTTAGAGGACATAGCAGCTACTGCAGAACCTTACAATGAAAACAGAAGAACTCAGACTGCCAAGATGCAGGATGAACGACTTCATAAAATCAGGGACTGGTTAGCTACTGGACCTAAGAAATCAGACCTTGTGAGGATGACTACAGAACAGGCAAAGTTCATCAGAGTGGCCTCACACTTTTGGCTAGATAAGGATGGATGACTGTACAGAAAAACAACCAGATCTGGTTTTCCACAACTAGTGGTAGATTCAGAAAATCGCATGAGTATCATGAAAGAATGTCACAATAAATTGGGACATAGAGGTGCCTACATGACAAACAAGATGATTGCCCAAAGGTTTTGGTGGCCGGAGATGGAAGGCAACATAGCATGGTATGTCAAATCATGCCACCTTTGTCAAATTAGACAGAAAATGGCATTAGAGCTCCCCCCAGTGGTAACACATACACCATCTATATTCCAAGTATTACACATGGATACAGTACATATTACTCCACCATCAAACGGATGTAGTTATATCATACATGGACATTGTGGATTATCCTCTTGGATGGAGGCAAGAGCGCTAAGAAAAGAGAATGTGAAGTCCATTGGTCAATGGCTATTTGAAGATATCATTTGTCAGTGGGGCTTGCTAGTTAAAGTAGTTATGGATAATGGATCCCCATTTAAAAAGGCAGTAAGGTGGCTATCAGAAAAATATGGAATTAAAGGTGTCACCATTTTGCCATATAACTCGCAAGCTAACAGTACCATCGAAAGACCCCATTGGGATCTCTGCCAGATGTTATTCAAAGCAACAAATGGCGATATAAAGAAATGGTATTGGTCGCTACATCATGTAATGTGGGCAGATCATATCACTATCAGAAAAGGAATGGGTTGTTCACCATATTTTATGGTAACAGGGGCACATCCAACTATTCCTTTAGATATAATTGAAGTGATGTGGCTGGTCAAGTACCCAAACAAGTTGACATCCACTAGTGAACTTATCGGATTGAGGGCACAGGCTCTAGCGAAACATGTAAGACATGTAGAAGAAATGCATGTGAGGATGACTGAAGAAAAGTTAACACGAGCATTACAATTAGAGGAGGATTATAAGCATAAGATCAAAGAGTTCGAACTAGGACCTGGGAATCTGGTCTTAGTAAAGAACTCCGCAATCGAGATGTCTGCAGACCGAAAAATGAAACCAAGGTATATAGGGCCTATGGTAGTCATAAAACGGTTAAGCGGAGGAGCTTATATTTTAGCAGAAATGGATGGATCAGTTTGGCAAAACAAGGTAGCAGCATTCAGAGTAATACCATACCTTGCGAGACAAAAGATCAAGTTCAATGAAAAAGTCAGAAGTCTTTTAGACACTAACTCGGATGCATTAAAGTTGCTAGAGGAATCAGATAAAAAACTCACAGATGAAGAAATGGAATCCTAGTGAGACAAAGTATCTCACAAGGAATTCTTAAATATCAGCAGGGGCTACCAGAAAGGTACATGTGTATTCACAGAGCAGTAAGGACAGTAAAGAAGTGATGAGTACACAAACAGTCAGAGTATCAATAAGGAGATGTTTAGTAACAGTATATGGGTGAGTTGGGAGTGTTGGAGTGGCAACAGTAGAAAAAGAGTAGCTTGGTCAGTACTTTAAGCCTTAATGGACAAACCATCTAAGGCTTTGAGCAAATTGTCTTGCGCACCCAAAAGGTACTGATAGCAATGAACAGCTACCTCTAAATCCTCCACAGCCTGAACAACTTCCGAGCTACACCCCAAGAGACAGGTTTCAACTGCCAGTTTGCTAGCAGTCGAAGTGAGGTGTTCGTTAAGCTCAATGGTGCGAGTGGCAAAGCCTTGTAAGGATTTTGAGAGAGCAGCAGCTGAGAAGACCTAGGTCAATCCTAGCTTAACTACAGAAGCAATCAGAACACTCACCATTGTTGGAAGCCTTGGCAGTAACGACATGAGGACGATAATTAGTGGTAAGCTGTACAGCACGTTGGTAAGCACGACTTGAAGTGTCCATCCCTGGAACCAACGCATAAGGAAGACATACTGTGGCAATGCGAGTGCATGGTGCAGTACCTGACTATCAGAAAAATCAGTTATTATCAATAGCATTAAGGGATATATGGACATGGACAGAGGAGCTAGGGGCCTGAGTAAAGACTTCAAGCGATGAAGGCATTGAAGGAGAACCCGTGTTGTCCACATGCATATGATCCTAGCAGAAATATTAGCCTCTTATAAAGAAAGAATCTTGATATAGGGCTTACTTCAGGAGGAGAGACAGACCTAAGTGGACTGTTAGCTGGATTGAGGTTAACGATTTGGGTCTCCTCTTCCACAACCTCACTAGCAGCCCGATCAGTAGAGGGAGTAGCTTTCCCTCTGCAGTGCTATAGAAGGAAATCAATTGTGGAGTAATACAGAAGAGCAATGCGAGCATACCTTTTTAGGAGGAGCACTGGAACTGGTGCTAGAAACCGAAGTAGTGGATGAACCAGCTGGTCCATCATCAGGACTGCCTCCTCCAGGAAGGTTGGAAGTTGTTTCAGTAGGGATAGAAGTCTTAGTCTTGACACAAGACAATTGTTGACAAAGTTGGCAGATTTGGTGATAGACAGGAGGCATCTTGTAGCTTCCATCATGATCACTTTGCCAGATCTTGAATGCACAATGAGCTCGGTAAACCAACTTGTTGAAATCAGGCTTGTTCAGAGTGCTCACATCACCCTTAAGCTGACAAAGGAAGACATCCTATAAATAAGACAAGTCAGAAAGTTATAGAAAGCTCCATGTGAGAAGACATACTGCAGGTTCAATAATCACCTGAAGAGCATTAAAGACAGAAGTCTTAGTAGTCTCCTTGTTGCCGAAATGCTGAAGGCAGTGATGAAAGTTGCTAACAGCATCATCAAGTTCAGTAAAGGCGTTAAGAGATTCAAGAGACATTAATAGAAGGATCAGAAAAAAGCAAATGAGAATACTCGAGAAGACTGGGGTAATGCTCTCCATAGTCACTATTGAAGTCCTTAAATACAAGAACTAGAAAATGGGTCAGAAAATCCATGTGAAAATGTGTACAGGCTTAGGGTAGATTGTTACAGGTCCAAAAAGCCTATTGATAACCTATCTAACCTATAACAGTAGTATGCAGCAATCAAGAAATGGACTTTACATCTCCTAAATGAAAAACTGAATAAAGATAACTCAGCAGAGAACGTGTGGAAGGTCTCCACAGAGGACATGTCAGTAGTATCAAAAAGCGGCAATCCTCTATATAGACATCATTGAATGATACTGTAGTCAAAGAGTATTAAACAACAAGTCAGAACAGATAAATGTGTGAACACTACAAAAGGATCTCCTACACTATCTAACAAGAAGATGAGGACATCATCTATTTAGCAGGGGGGAGAAGAGAGGAGTAGGCCACCCCAGTATCATCACCAAAGACATCACCAGACACTGGATTTTTCGGCGCAAGCAAAGAAATCCTAGCTAGGAAATATGCCCATTAGAAACAAGTCACAACGGATCAATAAGATGAATATCACTAGTCAGATCCGTATCAAGTCTTAATCACAAAAGTGTTCCATAACAGTGGAACTTCACACACAAGAATGTAAGTGGAGATTTGAATTCAGAACTCACGGGGTCCAGAGATCACTGGCCTTAGGGCTCATAGGATCACGCAAGAAACACTACCAGAACAACGGTCATTATATTAAGACCGTAGAATATAAACAACAAAATCTTGTAGCTAGAAAACTAACGAAAGTTTCTAACTACAAGATGAACAAGAGATAAAAATTGTAACTAGAGAAAGCAGTCTAAGGTATATACCCTAGACACGGAGAATGAGTCTCTAAGTTACAAACACAGCAGACAATTGATAAAAGTCCAAAATAAAACCAGAACAAAATGAAAGGCTGCACAAAAGTTCCACCCTACTTATCAGCCAAGACCTCCTCCTCAGAAGATTCCTCAGAACTAGATTCCGAGGACTCTGGAAGAGACTGCACGTGAGCAGGAGCTGGAGAACCCATGCGAGAACTTGAAGAAGATGATGAGGAAGAAGAGGGCTCACTAGGAGCTGGAGACAGAGCTTTGGGAGGACTTGGAGATTTACTAGGAACCAGAGGAAGCGAGGGTGACTCTTCTTTGTGAGCATTGGCTGTTGAAAAATCTTCACCTGAGGGAATCTCTGAAGCCTCCCCTTCATGAGACAGCTCCTCCAGAATGGGAGACATCCCAGCCTTTTCTTGAGCCATTTGACGACGGTCCAACCAAGTAGGAGCTGAGGGGAGTTCAGGCCAAATGGTGGGCTTAGCCCCCAAAGCTGAGTACAGATATTGCTCAAGACAACCTTGAGCATTGTATAGGCAAGTGGTGGCTTTGGGAGCACTAAGGTCAACCTCTGGGTTCTCAAGGCACTCACGAGCCAAATTGAAAAGCTCATCAGCCTGCTCTTGAGTTTCTGCTAGCCCAGCTTCCACCCAATAATTTGGGTTGTGACGATGATACTTTTCAGCCATAACTAAATCCAGGGCAAACTCACTGAGTTGTGCCTGGTAGCTGTTAATGGCAATCTGATGTTGCAGTTTAAGGCCTTGGACCTGCGTCCACATGACACTCAAACTTCAAAGATGATTTCTCAGATCTAGAATTAATAAATGAGTATAAAGAAAACAGACGAGGACTTACAGTGTTTGCTAGAAATCGTGCTGACCCGTAATATCTCTGTGAGGTTTTGAACCAAGGCTGGAGGTTTTGCATGACTACAGTGAGGTTGGTTCTTGGCCTGGCAGGTTTCACAAGGCACTCTTTTAAGAGAGGCCTCCAAAGGTCGTGAGATGGGAATGTTTGGGTCCTTCACGTCATCCTTGCTGTCGTGAGTAAGAGGTTTATGGGTGCAAGGCACCCAACTATGAATGCAGTTGGGACATTTGGGATTTTCGTCCCACATAGGCCCCTAGGTTGTTAAGTCAGTGTTAGAAGTACAAGAAACTTGATAAGAAGACTTTACCATTTCCTTCACATGAGGAAGAGCAAAGAACTTGCCGGCAGGGCACAGCCACTGGTAGGAAGAGACCACTCCATGTTTGCATACCAAGTTGTCATTGGTATGAGGAGCTAAAGAAAATGGTCAAGAAAATAAGAAGATAGAGTCCAAAAAGCTTACCAGATTTAGGGGCAGACTCTTTGCCCTTGCCTTTGGTCTTAGAAGGTTCCCCTGCATGAGCACGCAAGGAGGCATCTTGACTATCCCTAGTCTTCATGACCTTCACAGGCTGAGAAGATGAGGCAGTGTGTCTGTGTTTCTTCTTGGGACAGGGAGATGGGGTCAGTTCAGGTGATGGCAAGGGCTGGTAATATTCCCCAGAAGACAGTTCTTCATGAGGAGGATCCCCTAACTTAGGTGCCATGATCAAGCGACACTTCTTTTTTGGTTTAGGGGCTAATACCAGATAATCAGTAAACAATTCAGGACCTGGAAAAAGGATCACTTACTCTGAGCAGAGGAAGGTCTTTCAGAAGGACCAGTTTGAGGAGTCAACAGGGGGATGGCTGTAGCTAGCGAAGAGGCTAACTGCCTACCTTGCAGAGCCCCAGCCTTCATAGCCTCAGGAAGAGTACAAATGTCTGACGAAAATCAGAAGAAAGATGGATCCTATAATAGTGAAACTTACTTTGTAAAGCCACTTGGGCTTCAGTGGTCTCATGGGCAATAACCTCACGATGTCGCTGCTGCTCCTCCTCTTTCTTCCATTTTTCAGAAACCTCGCGAACAAGCCATTCAGCTTCCTCACGACGTTTCTGATCAGCCTCCTCATGAGCCAGGCACTTGTCTTCCTCCTTCTTCTTCTTCTCAGCCTCCTTCTGGGCCTTCTGTTTGGCTTTTTGTTTCTGGTTCACCTCTTTCTCCTGTGCCTCCTTTGCCACTCTCTCCTGCGCTTCTTTAGCGAGCCTCTCCTTCTCCTTCTTCTCAGCCATCAAATGTGCAAGGTCCTCTAGGGAAATAGCATCGAGGTCAATGTTAGCAGCAGGATTGGCAGAAGACATGGTGTGAAAATTAAAGAAGCGAGTAATGGAAAATCGGGAGGAGTAAATAAGGATGGACAATAAAACAATTCCCTCTATTTAACAGAAAAACAAATGTCTGCAGAGTAGAATGAAACTCACCCCAGAAATCAATTAGAATTAAGGTTCTAATTAACAAGAAGAACAGAAGAAGCAATCCAGTTCTTCCTAAAACTAGGGTGTCAACTTATCACTATGATACGAGTTCTCCGCTTCTTACAATAGAGATGAACTCAAAATTAACAGAAGTTCTGAAAATGATTAACGGAACAATAGAATAATTATGCAGCTCCGATCTATAGTCCTCGGGGACTGAATGATTGGGATCCACGAGAATCTAATAATAGATCAGGGAAGTGTCTAAGTGTCAAAGAAGACTAGAGATGTCTCTGGACAAACCCTCCTCCAAGCTCTCTGTAGCGATGGACTTGGAGGATGATGGGAGATTCCTAGGGTGAGAATTCTCAAATCTGGAAATCTAAGTTAAGAATTTCCTAATAGAATAAAACTCTGGAATTTCTGCATCCCATGCAGAGAAACTAGGTCAACCTGAAGTTCCAGAAGCAGAATACAGTCTGGCATTAGTTAGCATCCCGGAGATACCCATGGATATTCTCACAATAAGAGAAGTGTATTGAGCTCTTAGGGAAATTGGTATATATCTTCAATGCGAGGATTTAGTTTGTGAAGAGTCGCAGGTAGATCAGAGTCAGGAAAACAAATACAGACATAAGATATTATTGACAGTAGTCCTGCACAAGGATGACTGAGGACAGTCATTTATAGTGGGGGGGAGATGTTACAGCTGTAATAGTTTTCAGTTATGAAAGCAGTAACTGGATTAGAATATAATCAATTTTTATGGCTAAGATAACAGACTATGAACTTACACTAGAAGTGACCTCAGTACCTCACAAGGATTCCCCAGTAGTTAGTCTAGGCACCTAGATTGGGAAAACTGTACCAACTAGAAGTATCCATACACCGTTGACTCAATACTCTTATTGAAGTTAGGACTATATTACTGAAGAATATTTACCAATCCCATCCTTGCAAAGGACCTTTATCATGCAAGCAATAACAAGGACTGCCTTGTTCAGTAGTATGCTTAGCTGCCACTATGTATCCAAAGGCTCAGCTCGGCTATGACTTCAGCAGACAAAATCTGAGTCAGAAGAAAGACCACCTAACTGAGGGATCGACGCGTCATCTCAGTAGATGAGATTCACTAATCTCACAAAGACGTCGGCCATGTGACTCATTAACCACTGATGACCCAAAGCAGCCCTGAACATGGGAATGAAGGTTTATAATACTATCGAGTCAGGAATAATGAATGGTATTACACATACAGTAGATTTGGTCAGCAAAAGCTGATAGTTATCATACACGCATACTTTACCAGTTCACACATCCAGTAGAAACACATACGTGTCCATTATCAGAGCACCTTATTGGATAACAAATAATGTAGATTATAAATTATATGACTCTGTACTTGTACGCATAATCATTTGTTGAGTCAGAATTTTGATTGTAATCATCCCTACTTACAATATAAAAAGTCCCCTCGATGATGCAAGGTAAAGGAAGGGAATTCCTGCCGAGCTTCACTTAGAGGGTTGTTGTGTATTTGATGACTAATAAGTGATAGTTAAAGCATTTATAGGAGTTTTCTTCGGTCGACGTGACCTACTAGCAAAAAGCAGAACATAAGAGTCAGTAGTTCCCAGAAGTTTCCATAAGTTGAGAGGTCAGAGATAGTCTTAGCAGGACTAGCTAGAAATACATTGCAGCTGCGTACCAATGGTCAGAAGGACTTATCGATACAAGTCAGTATATTACTAGTTGTAGTGAGGAAAGGTTCTCGCTACCGTGATTTCTTTAGTACTTATAAATCGTAGTGATGCTACAAGAGAGACTCCTTCCCTAGAACAAACAGTCTTAGTTTGGCTTTGAACTAGGAAAATCATAGAGGCCATCTCGTGACAGCATTCTATAAAAAACTTTGCATTCCTTGAAAGTGCAAAGCACATAACATACTCCCCCATTCCTTCACAACTCCCCATTTCTTGCAAAACACTTTGTTTTTGCATTTCTAACTACCATTTTCATTCTGAACCAGAGTCCCCCACGAACTTGTTAGGGTGTGGCTTCTTGTGATACTTTTATTATATTTCTATACCACTTTAACAAAAACACATTTATCAAAAGTACTACAAATTAGCTGCCCATCAATGCTCGAAATCTGCCAATTCAGGTCACGTCAAGGAAAATCGCTGCCCATTGACTAGGCCTGTTCACTGTTATTAGGAAATGTGGAAACATATCCTACAAGCTATCTCTCCCAAAGAACTGGAAGATACACAGCATCTTCCACATCCAATACCTCTATCCTGTCACTGAAAACGACATTTATGGCAAACACTTCTCAAGACCCCCACCTGACCTCATCCAAGGAGAAGAAGAATGGGAAGTTGAAGCCATAGTGGCACACCATTACACCAGAAGACACAGATTAGAGTTTCTAGTGCATTGGAAGGGATATCCAGAATCAGAATGAACCTGGCAAAATTTGATAGACCTGCGCAATTCCAAGACCCTCCTCAACGCTTATAAACTATGACACAATCTCCATTGAACCACAAGCTACTCAAATGTCTTTCACTTCCAACGAGACTACAACCACTGACTACCTGACCACTCCTACCTCTGCCACTTCTTTTACTCAAGCATCATCACAAACCCTTATTTCTGTTCCACCTACTCCTCTCACTCACAAGCTGACACCTTCCCCAGAAGATCATCCCTCTACCCCCAAGTCCCTCTGCTATGAAGAGCAGCAAAGACAAATCACTGACATTGCAGAAGTCAGGCACCAGATATCCGAGGTGTTCCAACTACATGAAGCACAAAGCACCCAAAGGCAAACTGTTTCATCTCATGCCTTACAAGAAGCAGGCGATGCTGCTCTTTCTGCCACTGTATGACTCAACTCTTTATACGAAGATGCCTTTTCCCGAGCAAGGACCACTCTTGAGCATGGTAGCCAATCAACTGAAGTATTCGACTCTTTCAGGTCAACTTGGTTTAATGCAATACATTGCCAGCTCCATGCTAACAGACTGGCTGATGAAGTCAGTGCCTGCCTTACTCAGGTTATTGACTTGCCAGGACTTGATCAAGAAAGGTGATACCTCCAAGGCACCCACTGTGTGATTTTGCAAGCATGAGAAGATGTATCTGCTTTTCTCCACCCACAAATTGGACTTAGATCTGGCAATGTTACTCGCAACCCCTCACCCTGATGGGACCAAGGAACCACTTCAGTACCTGAGCAACTTCATGATGTGGATCGACAACACCCCGAGACAGGAGCTTCTGGAAATACAGAACCTGTTATCACTGATGGCCCTATCCTCACCCTATCCAACCAATGTGCCACCTGCTATCAATATAGCAATGTGGGTCATAGGGCAGATCAATGCGCAAGATACTATTGCTCCTTCTGCCACCACTATGCCCCCAGACATTACCAGAAGTACTGTTTCCTTAATCCCATCAGAACCTGCCCACCATTCCACTATGCCAGAATCCTCACTGACCGAGCCCAGCTCGCCATGGCCAGACTCGCCAAACACGCCGCCACTACTGGGCAGCAGGATGGTGGACAAGGAGCTAGCGCTCCCACAGACAATCAATCCCAGAGTGCTCATTCCCCAGCTCTCTCCCTACCAACTCCCTCCTCCTCTGCAGCTCAACCCCCATTGTCAGGAGACTCGAGATCTCCTTTGCCCATTCATCTGCACCACCACCAATGTCACACTCTCCTTCAGGCAGGCCTCACCACTGCCAACAACATCTGAGGACCTAGATTCACTGACGAGTGCCATGACAGATCTCCTCCACACCTCTCCCGTCATGCCATCAATACCACCATCGTCCCCAGAGCCTCTGACTGATGCATTTGCCCTCGACGACAGTCAGCTCGGTCAATCAAATGCGCCCTCCAAAGTGTCATGGACAACACAGGAGAGGGAATGTATGAATATCCTTACGATGATGAAAATGTTACTGGAAGCCACTAAGTCAAGCGAGGACACTCGACATTACAAAGGGGATCATGTTACGAATATTGCAGACTCTGAGAACACTGAGGAGACCAAAGAGCCTGAGGAACAAGCTTATGAAGAATGGGATCTGATGAAGCACATGATGGTAAGCCTCTGGCAGGAAACCACAGAGTTGCGACAGACACTTGATTGGGAAATGTGTGAGAAGGTAGACAAAGCATGTCGCTATCACAGAGTATACTTTCCATGTGATGACAACTTGTGATTGAATGCTAAACTTACTACTTCCTTTTTTAGACATTCTTCTATATGTGGACTAGGTATCAGTTTCATTGTCCCTGTCATATTTATGTTTGCATCAATTATGTTTGCTCATGCAGACTTTCACCCTATGCCATATGCACTCCTCTCTTCTATCCCCATATGCCTTATGCCCTATGCCCTATGAATTCCTTTTCTATATGCTTTCCTCTTATTCATCTCTTATGCTACTATTGGTCTACTTCCTAAAGTAATCATAGGACTTAGTATATGTACAATGCCTGGACTTGTAGATTAGGCAAGTCTAATCTTAAACATGTGTTACCTACTCTTGGTACTTGAACAAGTCCAAGTCTAACATATCACATTAACCCTACAACTCTTCACCCTTGTGGTCAGCTTTTCCCTCTCAGGCTTCTCGTCAACATCTTGTCCTATGGAGTGTGTGATCTTTACAAGTTCACTGCCTAGAGACAATGTGAACAGCCACCTGAGGTTAAACAGAGCAGCTCCTACTGACCTGTACAGGACTAGGATCTCTGCTCGTCCTACTTACAAGGATAGGCTTTGACTTAGGCATTGCTCAGCCAAAGAAGAACCTTGTAACAGTGGAGCCTTGGCTGACACCAACTGAAGCTGGGAACCTAGGAGAGAGATTATTGTTCCATGAGTAAGTGGTAAAATGGTTATTTAGATAATCTGAGAAGAAAGAGACAAGGTTGGAATTAAAACCATGTTGTTTGAGGGTGGTGAGGAGGATGAAGTGATTGGTGGAGGGAAAGAATTGAGTGACATCAAAGGCAATGATGCTTGTTTTGAGTTTGCACTTCCAGCCAGTATGGACTAGATGGGTGATGTAGATGCCTGCATCTTCAGTTGAGCACTGGATTATGCCCCTGAATTGGAGAGGATGGACAAGGTTGAGTTGAGCTGCTTCAAATTGCATTCAAGTGGATATCATTTTCTTGATAAGTTTGCCCAAGGTGTTGAGGAGGATGATGGGCCAGAACATTTTTGGGGTGGAATAATGGGGTTTGTTTGGTTTAGGGATGATGATGGAGGTAGAGTTTTTGAAGTGTTCCAGCCAGGTAGAGAATTTGACACATTTTGAGGCAAAGAGGAGGAAGTTGGTATGGAGAGTGTCATTGGACATAAGATGTTTGATGTGGGCCCAGGAGAGGTGGTTGGGTCCAGGTACTGAAGCATTGGCACATGGGTTGAGTGCCTCAAAGAGTTTAGCACTTGAGAAGGGGGGCCATGGGCACTCTGGTTGGGCATCAATAACATCAACAGCACTGATGTCAACTGAGCAGTTTTTTTTTTTTTTTTTTTTTTTTTTTTTTTTTAAATTGATGTTTATTGCACTAGACTAGCTAATACAAATGGGTGCATGATAGCAGTCCCAATACCGAAACTAGAGAAAGAAAAGAAAAAAAGGGGGAACTAGAGAAGAGGGAGAGAGATAGGAGTACACTAACTACACTAGGGATGTGAGATGAGAAGAGAGAGGAACTAACTTAATGTATCACAGATGATGAAAGGAAGTGAGGAAGAGAAGTATGGGAGCAGGGGAGCTAGCTATGAGTCAGAGATAGAAAGGGAAAAGGCCTTCAGTGGACATCCAGGACTCTGTTTCTTGCAAGTTGCTCTCTCCTGTTGAGGCAGCAGGTGGTGAACTCCTCTTGAGTGATGGGTCCTTGTATCTGGTCAGCGAAGGAGAATGCCATGGGGTTCTGGTCGAGAAATTGGATAACCCAGTAGAAGCCATCATGGGCACCTACTGGGTATTGGAAGCAGGGACAGTCATCAAGAATGTGGTCATGGGTTTTGAGTGGCTCACCACATGGGCAAGAGGTGATGTGGCACCCAGGGAAGAACCACTGATGGAAGGCACCAATGGGCATGTGATTGGTGACACAGCATGTAAAGTGCATGCATAGTTGGGTGTTCTTTCCAAGAGACGAATTTAACCAAGTACTGCCTTTGGTGTACTTGGGTTGTAAGGGCTGCTTGGCAGGATTGAGTAAAGGGAGCCAGTTGTGACTGCGATAGGTTGGATCGTTCATGTGTTGCTGCCATATTGAAAGGCATTTTTGAGTGTAATGATTGTGAACGAATCCAAGGGATGTGCAAATGGGTTGATGATGCGGGTTGGGAAGGTGGAGTGATTTTGCTAATGTGTGTGCCTTGTGATGTATAGACCAGTTGGCAGAAGATGGAATTGACCAGAATTGGACATGATTAAGAGAAGAGGAGGATAGCCAGGAGTGGAGAAGAGGGGTGACTGCAATAGAATCCAGATGGGCGCTGTGGGGCCTATAAGAAAATAGGAGTTTAGCAGATGAAATTGAGTCTGTAAAAACTACAATAGAGGAGGCATTGAGAGACTGAGTGAGAGAAATAGAGGAAAATAAACTGAGGCAGAGAGCATACAATTCAGAGTCAGAGGTAGTAACTTCACCACAAGGGTGAACTGCAGAAGACAGGATATCAGATTCAGAAGAATTGAAAATGAGAAAAGCAGAAGTGGCAGATAGGGAGGGATTAGAGGGAACGGAACTGTCTGTAGCAACTAAGAGTGAAACAGGGGACAAGAAAGAAAGGTCTTGAGCACAGGAGGCATTGGTAATGTGAAGCGCCATGGCACCTTCTTTCAAAGGGTCAGGGCACCCGATAAATTTGATGCAGTCACTAAACAAGTCCAGCAGATGCTGGCCAGGTTTGGCACTGGGGTGGAGACACTGAAACTGGTCCATGATCAGTTGGGCATCTGATACAAAATCAAGTGCAGTCAAGTGCTGCTTGGTTTGGCATGCATCTAGGGGATCGACATTGTGGGTGAGAAGTTTAAGGGGGTGAGATGAGGGGAGGGTATGGAATTGAAGGGAGCATCACTTGGTGAGTTTGAATAAGTGGAGTTGGATGGGGATGAGGCCAGCAATGGCTTCAGCCCCACTGGAGGGAGTGGTACAAAATGCACCAGTGATCCATAGGGAGCTTGGCATTGCATGCACTGAAGGGATTTGATGAGGCCTTGGTATCAGGCATTATGGTTGAACCACAAACAGAAACCATATATGGCTATGGGGACAATGCAAGATCAGTACAAGAGTTGTTTGTGTAGGGGGGAGAGGCCATGGATGGAATTGCCCAGCATACACATGCATCAGACAGTGGAGAGTGCCTTGGTTGAGTAAAACCAGATGTGTTCTTTGAAGGAAAGGTTTCTGTCGAACCAGAAACCAAGGTATTGTAGGAAAGGTTTAGGATGGATTGTGAGGGAGTCATCAATGATGATGGGAGGGTTGGGTTCATGGGAGGGGCAGTTGGAGAAGTGGAAGCCCTCTGTTTTATCTCTTTTGAGAACAAAACTGAGGCGGTGGAGGTAGTCTTCACAGTTTTTATATACCTGTGATAAAAGACAGCAGTTAGTAGTGAATGATTCAGATTGTACGATGATAAGTCCATCATCCACAAAAGAAACTATTTTACAATGAGGATCATTGGAAAACTTGTACATGAAAGGGGAGAGCGACAAAGCAGTGAGGATAGGTGATAAAGCAGAGCCCTGGCCGACTCTGACTGAAGCAGGGAATTTGGGGGAGAGGTTATTGTTCCAAGAATAAGTGGTGAAATGATTGCTTAAGTAGTCTGAGAAGAAGGAGATGAGATGAGAATTGAAGCCTTGGCATCAAAGAGTGGTGATGAGGATGTCATGGTTGGTAGAAGGGAGAAACTGTGCTACGTCAAAAGTGATTACACTAGTTTTGAGTTTGCATTTCCACCCTGTTTGAACAAGGTGAGTAACATAGACTCCAGTGTCTTTGGTTGAGCACTGGATGATACCTCCAAATTGGAGAGGATGTACAAGATTATGCTGGGATGCTTTGAATTGCATCCTGGCCAAAATCATTTTCTTGATTAACTTACCAAGTGTATTGAGGAGGACTATAGGCTGGAACATCTTCGGTGTGGAGTAGTGAGGTTTGTTGGGTTTGGGGATGATGATGGAAGTGGAATTTTTAAAGTGTTCCAGCCATGTGGAGAGTTCAACACATTTGGAAGTGAACAGGAGGAAATTGGATAGGAAGATGTTGTTTGACATGAGGTGTTTGATATGGGCCCAGGATAAGTGGTCTGGGCCAGGGGCAGAAGAATTGGCACACAGGTTGAGGGCATCAAATAGTTCAGATTTAGAGAAGGGAGGCCATGAGCACTCTGGATGAGCATCAAAAGATTCCATAGCACTCAAGTCAATGGGTTGATTGGAGGCAGAGTTGTAGGAAGAGTCAAGAGCATGCCAGAGATCTTCCAGCTCATCACAACTCTTCCTGTTGTAGGTGATGGATTGAGAGGGAGGGAGATTGCATTTGCCAACCCAGGACATAAGATCCCAGGGGCATTGGTCTTCCTCAGCGATGTCTTTGATTTTCTGGTCAAAGAATTTGTGCTTGGCTTGGCACATGGTTCACCAGAATCTAGTCCAGTTCACTTTGGATTTGTGACTCTGAAAGGCTCTGACAGAAGAAGAGCACTTGTGGTTCCACCATGGTTTAGATTGTGCACATATTTTGATGCATTTGGCATTGCATTGCCATTCTTGGTTGATGATTTGAGACATAGCAGAGGTGTAGGCTTGAATGTCTGCTGCTGATGAGAATGAAGGCAGTATGGCTTGTAGGTGGATGCTTATGGAGTACAGGAAGGTGGCTTCTTCCTCAGAGTCTCTTGGAATGGTGAATTTCTCAATGAAGGGTTGGAAGGGTTGAGGGATAGGGAGGGATGTGAGGAGTGGGCAATGATCAGATGTGAATTGCCAGTCATCTTGGATTTGATGGACTGGGCTTTGGGAAGGTTCGTCTATCATGAAGATGAGGTTGATAGTCGAGGGATGTTTGTTAGCATCATAAGGGATGTGTGTATACTTATCCTCTGTTGGTGTTGAGAGTGATAAACCTAGAGAATTCATGATATCAGTTAGTAAGTTGCCATGGGTGGTGTGGTGAGTAATGTGGGGGTCCCATTCTGGAGAATGGGAGTTAAAGTCTCCTCCTGCACAAACTAAATTCTTTGGGAAGAGGTGAGCTTGTGTTTCCAAATAAGAAATAGAGGAATCGTCTGATGGCTCAAGGTAGCAATTGAGGAAATATAATTTCTTTGGGAAGGAAAAGGAGATGAGTTGAAAATCTGGAGAAGAGATAATGTTCAGATGGGATGTAGGTATAAGTGCATCACATGAACACCAGATGAAAGTAGCCATCCTAGGACGTTCTTCATCTGATAAAAAGATACACCAATTGGGATTATATGGCATGCCTTTGTAGGGGACTCCTTCAGAGTCTTCGGTGGAAGGGATATTACAGATGATGTTAAAGGGAGGTTCCTGAAGGCATAGAACTAAAATGTCTTTGAATAAAGGTTCATTCAGTAAGAGTTCAACAAGAGTGGGAGATCAGTGAACATTGAAGAAAAGGATGGAAATGGAGGAAATTTGTGAAGGTGCAGGTTGGTTAAGGGGTCCTTTAGACATTAACTGTGCCTGAGTTGAAGTCACATATATTCTTCTTGGCCTTAAGCTCATGAAGTTTGGTAGTGATCCATTCCCAATCAAATTGATGACAGAAGAAAGGACATTTGTCTGAGTTCACATGATGATCTTTCAAATCACATGATAAGCAATGGAATGAGGTCACGTGAGGACACTCAGTGATGTTGGCAGGGGTTGGGGGTTGGGGGTTTGGGCTGGCTTTACTGCAGCAGCAGAAACCATTGTGGCAATGGTTTTCAGTGTGATGGGGATCTCCACAGATAGAGCACCTGGGATTATGAGCTCTGCATAGATGTGTAGGGTGGCCCCACCTCCAGCACCTAGTACAGAGTGGTGAAGTGGTTCACATGGTTGCACTGCAGAAGGTGCAAACACAGTTCTCAAACAAGAGAGTGTGATTTATGAGGAGTTTTGCCCTCATGGCTGATTGGGAGTCCCAGAGGTCGAAGAAAAGAATGGCTGAGTCAGAATGGGGAGATACTCAGTGGAAGCAGGGTTTACCAACAAGATGTTGGATCATCTCGTGGTATGGTGAAGATTCGATGACTTCTTTAAAGTCATTGGATGTATGTGGGGTGCTGTCAGGGTGGAAATATGGGAGGTTTATCAATTTGACAAATGATTTAGACATGGAGAGGGATGGAACAATGGTGTCCCTAATTTCGGGGGTAGTGAATGCAGATCTGTTAGAATCTGCTATGCCTTTTTTGATGATGAGGAGTTCCTCATCAGTGGTGACTTGATTCGTAGAGAGCCAGAGGGTCCAGTTGTTGGATTTTGCTGACTCAACTTTGAGTAAGAAGCCCTTTTGGTAGAGGGCGTTGTTGCAGTTCCTCACCACAAGGTTGAGAGAAGTGATGAGGATAGGTTTGAAGATATCATTGTAAGGAACAATGATGTTCTTGTGAGAGGGGCCTTGAGTGGCCTTGGGAGAGTTGTAGGCATGAGGCAAGGGCTTGGATGGTGTTGGGGAGGGAGATTTAATATCTCCTGATGAGCAGAGGAAGTTGATGATGTCGACTGGCAACATCTGAGGGAATTGGTTCTGGAGGGTAGCATATTTTTGCAATTTCTCAGATTTGAGAGGGGTGTTGGAGGCAGCCCTAGCATAGGACGACCTCTGAGTAGATGGTGATGGAGCATTAGACCTGGGGTGGGTCTTGTAATTAATAGGGGGAGGAGTAGAAGAGGGGGGAGATGGTTTAGGGGAAGCTTGAGGAGGGAATGCAGGTGCAACAATAGGCTTATGCTGATTTTGGGTGGCTACTGGTTTGTGAGGCACCCATCTATGGGTAATAGTGGACCACAAACTAGAGTTGGGGTCACCTTCCCTGGGTTTGGGGGCTCCAAGGGCAGCTTTAGGAATATTGGTAGTGGTTGGAGGGAGAGGGAGCATTTCAGTATCAACATTAGAGCCTGAAGACTCACCAGGTTTATCCAAATTGGACAGAGGGAGATGAGATAGGGTGATTGCTTGTGCTGTGTCCTTATCGAATTGCAAGTCTGAGCCCTGGAGATTCCCAGTGGTGTCAGGAGGAATAGTGGAAGAGCTCTGGAGATTCCCAGTAGTGTCTTTGGGGGAAGGGGAGGACACAGCCAGTGCCTTTTCAGCCTGACAAATGTTACAATGGCCAGTAGACATAGGGGTGGGAGTGGGGGAGAGTGTATGAGAGGGAGGGAATTGCATCGAGATGAAGTCATAAAGACAGAGGGAACTGTCTTTGTAGGGGACTGACTTGTTACACAGTTGGTCAGAGTATGCAATGGTTTGTAAAAGATTGATGAGATGCATGGTCCCATCAAAAGAGGAAAGGTCTCCATTAAGAGCTCATTGTGAAAAGAATTTGGAGACAAAGCCTAAAAGCACTGTCAAGAGCTTGAGTCCCTCAACATCAGAAGTGTCAGTGATATCAAATTCAGCGAATGTGTCACAGTGTTTGTCATGGATCATTGACCAATCAGTTCCATGGATTTGCTGTGCAGTCTCATGTTGCTGCAGAATGGGAGGAGGGGAAATGGGAGTGAAAGTCAGGAGGGATGGGAGTGGGTCTGATGGTTGGAATTTGTCCCAAGTAGCACCAGGGGTTGGAGGGATGAAGCCATGAGCTGTGGCTATGGATTGGGATGTGGTAAGGGCACAATGAGAAGATGGAGCTATCTCTGGGGACATAAGTTGTTCTTCCTGTATCAGTGCACAAGAAGGATGGAGGGAGCAGGGAGTACTAATCCTGTCTGATTCATATTGTTCCTCTGCTGAGTGGACAGAGAAGGCAGCATCATCTTCATTGGTGACTTTGAGGCTTTTGCATGCCTTATTTGAGAGGAGTTGGTCAGTAGAAATTGACTGCTTGGTGCCCAGAGAAGGAGTGGGTGATGGGGGCCTGCAAATGAAGCTCACAGAGCCTGTGGGTTCAAAGAATGGGCCCTCAGAAGCTGCCCATGGGAGAGTAGAAGAAGGTGCTAAACTAGTGCTTGAGTGGCAATAATGAAATACTTTGGAGGCAGCCTTGTTCAGAGCTCCAGCAACACCCAAAGGGCCTTTAGAGTCTGCCATAGGTAATTAGAACTGAAATGTTTATTCCTTGTGCTATGAATAACTGTTCCACAAAGTTGAAGGTGGTGGTTACTGAGAAAGGAAGGTGTGATAATTCATCAGCATACCCGGATTAATGCCAGTCCATCTGATTACAACCAGTATATAGACTCACATCTTTGTTACTGACTGCATCAAGCCAGAATACCTAGTACCTACTAGTAATCCCAACATAATCATCTACGCACATAAGTCAGCTGAGTTTGAAAAAGACCAGGTGGGAAAGACGTGACTGGGGTGACCATCCGAACCAGGGTGCCGTCCGA
>JAEUWQ010001878.1:0-60193 GCA_018524765.1 Podaxis sp. AQ799166 | reverse complement strand
AATCATCTGAACTCATCCAGGAATGCTCCAAAGTCATCTCTGGGCAATAAACTTGGCCTGAATGGCAAGCTCACCCCTCAGGAACCCCAATGATGTTTCAACAACAACCTTTGTATGTTCTGCAGTGATGCTAACCATCAGGTGAATAACTGCCCATGCAAGGCATCTGGGTCTGGTCCTCCTCCAGGTCTCTCCACCTCTAATCAGAAGGCCAAAGGTCAGCAGGCTCAAGCCCAAGCTGAGGTTCCAGTGAAGAGCCCCCCTCCTTCAAATCCCCCATTGGGTTTGAAAAAATAGGGGGTGGTCCTCAGGACTCTGCACAGACTGGGGACCACATTGAACTTGTCTGTGCTACAGAGAGTTTCTGACTCAATGCATCTGCTCTTTCTGACCCTCATGCTCTTCATGTTCCCCTTTCTTCTCCATCTTTTGCTCTTTTATCCACCTCCAATCCACCTTTGTCTGACAGTACTGTGACTGCCTTGGTGGATAGTGGTTCAACACATTGTTTCATTGACTCTTCCCTTGTTTGTGATTGCTCAATTCCTACATTCCATGTTGCTCCTGTAGAACTTTGACTCTTTGACAGCTCTTTAAACTTGTATATAACTGAACTAGCAGAAATCCCTGTTACATTTCCTACTGGTGAATTGATGACTTTGGAGAGGGTTATATAATCTAATGGTATGTTGTTCTTGTCTATGTTGTGTCTTGTTTAGTAACTTCCCCATAGTGTTGGGTTCAATTCATCCAAGGTACAACTCTTTACCAATCAACTTGATACATCATTCAAAGTGATATCAAAATTATCAAAGCCATCATAATACTGTTGTTGATCTCAGACAATGCCCAAGATGAAGAGAACATCTACCTCAGCTAAAATAATAACTATAACCTACATCAGCCTACATCAGATGAAAATCACAATGCTTAGATATAGTGATCCAGCAAAATACGGGTATAACCTCTTGGATCGATAACGAAGGGGAATCCAGCAATGATGATGTGCACCCACCACCCAGATAGTATCATCAGATAAGGAAAGCGAAAAGGGACGCGACTGGAGTTCAACGATATGAGAGCCATCAGCCGACTGGGCTTCCTGCTCACCTGTCCCCACATTCCAGATCCTCACCGTCCCATCACCCGATTCCGACGCAACTCGCGCGCCGTCGGGCGAGAAAGCGACAGATGTCATGGGACCTGCGTGGCCCTCCAACCGCGCTTCCTGCTCGCCTGTCCTCACACTCCACATCCTCACCGTCCCATCTTCTGATCCCGAGGCAATTCGCGCACCGTCGGGTGAGAAAGCGACAGAGAACACCCAACCTGCGTGGCCCTCCAACTGAGCTTCCTGCTCGCCTGTCCCCACATTCCAGATCCTCACCGTGCGATCACGCGATCCCGAAGCAACTCGCGCGCCGTCGGGCGAGAAAGCGACAGATCTCACGGGACCCGTGTGGCCCTCCAACCGCGCTTCCTGCTCGCCTGTCCTCACACTCCAGATCCTCACTGTCCGATCATGCGATCCCGAGGAAATTCGCGCGCCATCGGGTGAGAAAGCGACAGAGAACACCCAACCTGTGTGGCCCTCCAACCGGACTTCCTGCTCACCTGTCCCCACATTCCAGATCCTCACCGTCCCACCACGCGATCCCGAGGCAACTCGCGCGCCGTCGGGCGAGAAAGCGACAGATCTCACGGGACTTGTCTGACCCTCCAATCGGGCTTCCTGCTCGGCTGTCCCCACGTTCCAGATCCTTACCGTCCCATCACCCGATCCTGAGGCAATTCGCGCGCCGTCGGACGAGAAAGTGACAGATCTCACCGGACTCATGTGGCCCTCCAACCGCGCTTCCTGCTCGCCTATCCCCACATTCCAGATCCTCACCGTCTGATCACGCGATCCCGAGGCAACTCGCGCGCCGTCGGGCGAGAAAGCGACAGACCTCACCAGGCCTGTGTGACCCTCCAATTGGGCTTCCTGCCCACCTGTCCCCACATTCCAGATCCTCACCGTCCCATCATGCGATCCCGAGACAACTCGCGCGCCATCGGGCGAGAAAGCGACAGACCTCACCAGGCCCGTGTGGCCCTCCAACCGGGCTTCCTGCCCACCTGTCCCCACATCCCAGATCCTCACCGTCTGATCATGCGATCCCGAGGCAACTCGCGCGCCATCGGGCGAGAAAGCGACAGATCTCACGGGACCTGTGTGGCCCTCCAACCACGCTTCTTGCTTGCCTGTCCTCGCATTCCAGATCCTCACCGTCTGATCATGCGATCCCGAGGCAACTCGCGCACCATCAGTCGAGAAAGCGACAGATCTCACGGGACCTGTGTGGCCCTCCAACCGGGTTTCTTGCTCGCCTGTCCCCGCATTCCAGATCCTCACCATCCGATCTTCTGATCCTGAGGCAACTCGTGCGCCGTCAGGCGAGAAAGTGACAGAGAACACCGAGCCTATGGGGCCCTCCAATCGGGCTTCCTGCTCGCCTGTCCCCGCATTCCAGATCCTCACCGTCCCATCACCCGATCCTGAGGCAACTCGCGCACTGTCAGGTGAGAAAGCAACAGATGTCACGGGACCTGTGTGGCCCTCCAACCGCGCTTCCTGCTCGCCTGTCCCTGCATTCCAGATCCTCACCGTCCCATCATCCGATGCCGAGGTAACTCGCGCGCCGTCGGGCGAGAAAGCGACAGACCTGCTCCCCGAACTTCCACCCATGCAGTGTTCCATTGGTCCCCATGAGTCAGGTAGACCCATCACAATGCTTCGTGGCCCCTTCACCTGTGCACCATAAACTTGACGCATCAAAGACTTCTTGGGAATCCATGTAAATGCCGACTGGTATACCTCAAAGCAATGCTGCCGAATACCCTCGAAATTCATCCGCAGAAATCGACAGGCATCATCAACGAGTGATCGCAGCTCCTTACCATCTGTAGTTCGGATGGGCTGCCATGCCATCAGTACGTGGACTTTGCTTTCTCATGATTAAGACTTACCGAAAGAGTGGCGCTTGCACTGAGAAGCGATTTAACGCCCGTCCTCAGCTCACCAACAATGCTCAGACATTCCATCCAATGCAAGAGGTGAGTTTTCAGGAAGATGCGCAGAGCATGAATGATGGACGTGAAGGCTGGCGTGCTTGAGCCCCGGACCTCGCTTAAATGGGTGGCCCAGTAAATGCAGGCGTACTTGAGTGCTTCGGGAATTTTGCCGGTGTCCTCAGGTGGGTTGGTTCTGTCCTTATGCGAGACGGTCAATTTTTCGGGAACCTCACAGATGTTATACCTGAGCAACTGATTCATGAGCTCGAGGCATTTGAGCCCAAGTTCTGTGTGACCGTCGGCCGGGAGGAGAGGGGCGAATGAGGAGACACGGCAGCGTTCGGGGTCTACTAGGAATTCTGGGAAGGATGTGTGAAATGGGAAGACCGGAGCATTCTCTCCAGAGGGAATATGAATGACGGAGTTGAGTTGCGATAAATGGGTGATGGGATCTGATATTCCCGACAACATGGAAAGAGCGTTAAGTGATAACGGATGTTGGAGGAATATAACAAACGAGACAAGGGTCCTCATGGGAGGCAATTCTCTGTTTTCCCGACCATGGCAGGCATGCTGAAGAATATCTCCGTAGAGTCCATCGAGGGCTGATGTTTGTTCCGGGCTCCATGCATGATTTGCCAAGAAAGTGAGCCGCTGTTTGTAACCACGTTTGCCATCCTGAATATAACGGGCCGCCGTGGCTGCATAGACGAAAAGTTTTCCAGAGTCCCTAACAATTTGAGATAATTCACTGTCGGGAGGCCACCCATCCTCCTTGTCAGGGTCATAGTCCCTCTTGATCTCGGCCAGCGAAGCCTTCATATACATTCGGATGTCGCTCTCCACTACGTTTTTCTCGACCTCGTGAAGCAAGAAAGTATTGTGGGAACCATTCGAGGAATTGAAAGCAGTAGTAATGGAATCATCAGCTCTGCTGACGAGGAAGAACTTGAGGGGAAGGCCCGAAGCGGAACCGAGAATGACCCGGATGAGCCGCTTAACGAGGTTGGGATTTGTGCATTCGTCGAGAGCATCGATGACGACAACCTTGTAAACCCCGACCCGGCCATTGACGGTGGTCCGCACTGGGTCAACAACGAGTTTTTCGAACTGCTCTTGCATGTCATTTGACTCCGCCGAATCCGGGTCATTCTCCAGGACTTTCCCAAGCTCCGCATTGAATGTAGGTGAATCTTTGGCAAGGCCGTATGCGATACCCGGAATGATGCGGCGCGCGTCCTTGGTTTTTTCTGAGGCTCGAGAGCAAAAGAAACTCGCCCCAAGCATTTGCCGTTTGTTCAAGCGCTCGCACAGCGACTGCGCGATCGTCGACTTTCCAATACCTGCCATTCCTGCAAGCCAATGCACCTTAACACCCTGCTCGTCGGAAGCCTGGGCTTCTAACTCTTCGAGGACGTTGACGCGTGTGCCGGGCATGCATCCTGTGGGATCGCCATAGGCGGAGTGCCGGGTTCTATATGAAGTGCCCTCGGAACGAAGCTTGTCAATCAAACCTGTAATGATGTGAGAATCCCAAGTTGTCGTTCTCACAGAGCAGCCTACCAGATCTCTGTATCAATGGAATATATTAGGCTTGAAGTGCTTCCTCAAGCACGAAACCACTTACTTGTGGCATGTTGATGTATACATGTTGATTTTCGACCATTGTCGGGCGATCGATCACAAAGTCGTGTGCACCCCCGAACACCCCTTGACCGTGTCCTTTGAGAAAAGTGAAGTCAGCATTTCTGAGCATAGTATAAAATATGGAGAGATGGCGCACTTGTGGGCTCATTTGTCCGTTGGGATTGGGATTCAGTGTTGGACACTAGGCAACAGATTGTAAGTAATTCCCAAAGGCTAGCTGATGTGCGCTCAAGCCTACCTTGGATCGAGACTTGGCCACCGTCTGTCTGTAGGATAAGTGGGTCTCGAGATGTACTATTGATGCGTATGTCTTGAGTTTCGACTATTGTTGGTTGATTTGTCGCAGGGTTGTGTGCATTCTTGAGCGTTGCTTGATTATATCCTCCAGGAAGAATGAGTTCAGCATTTCTAACCAGGGCGCGAGATATGCAGAGCTGTCGTACTTGTAAGTTCATCCGTCCGTTGAGATCGGGACTCAGCGTTGGGTACTAAACGATGGACTATAAGTCATATTCCAAGGCTGACTAGCAAATACTCGAGCCTACCTTCGATAGAGGCTTGGCTGCTACTCGCCTGTAGGATTGATAGTCCCTGAGGTGCGTTCTTACTTGGGCCTTCAGGCATTGATTGCTCCCTGTGTCCTTTGAAGTGTGATGTACGGCCTTGGGGGGACGAAGGAGGACTGGGTGGTTTCCCTTTCATGGCAACAGTTCCTGCTGGGACGGACGTAAAGGAATGGGCGTAAGGCAAGGTTAGGGCGTCAAAAGTGCCTTGCGCCAAACAAGGTGCTTTGAGTTGCCTCACGACATCTGCACCAAGGGCCCGGATTGGCCAACGTTTCATGGAACATTCCGTCCAGCATGTGATGAAAGTTGATGGGCGTCAGAAGTGAGGCTGTTCCACTGTTGACCTTAGAGTAGTGCTCGGTGTCGAGTGTCAAAGTTTTCACAAGTCCTCCGCTATTAATGTCACCTTGGCGCCTATTGCCCAATGTGGTTGTCCTTTACGCCTCCGCCGCCATTCTGCTCTTCGACTCCTGCCCCGGGTTCACACTACTAACATGTACCAGTCTATTCAGCATACCACTTCCTCTAAGCACCACAACGCACAAATACTTGAACATCCCACCTGACCCAGCCACACTCATATGAGCACCGCCATTCTCCTCAGCCGTGCCATATTTATCATTACATCATTCCGGCACCCAGCCTCTTCACAGACTCCCACATCCACACCCATGCTATCCCCGCCAGAGGTCACGATCCTTCAGGTTTAGATCTCGCGCTTCCCTTGCTATAGGATGGTTTCCCAGCAATCGTTTCCGATACGGCATGTTTTGGGATGGTCTTAGAGGGTGTTGGGTGAGGTGTCGGTCAGGCTCGGATGTTGGCTGGGTTGTTCTCTAACAACGACAGTGCGTAACCGCCTAATTTTATTTTGTTCACAAGTCGTCATGCCATGATTCCGGTGATGTCCACCCTTCAGTTACTCGTTGCCCACAGTCCGCCATGTTCATTCCCGTGTTCGACACTAATTCACATCACACCAAATTATTTCATCGCTCCCATATTGGGTTGTCCATGGGCGGCGAAAGCTGGTTGCTATCTTCCCAGTATTCTTGTGGCTCGTAGGCCTTCTTCGCACCATGCTTCAAATCTATCTCCAAGCCGCCCATATTCCTTGCGCATCACACTGCATTCGGTTTGCGGAGCATCACCTTCATGTTTTCCTCGCTCTCACGGGAAGAGGCAAATGAATTGTCCGTGTGGCTTGATGGACAGACCAATATCACTCCCTAGGCCTCACCTCTTGCAGGATTCCGACTACGGTCTCCCTCAAGAGACGCCTGCGAACGTGGCACCTTCCCCTTCCCAAGCCCGGCCGGCGACGCCCAACGGGATACACAGTGAGTCAAGGTCAAAGCCAGGGAAAGAAATACCTCGTCTCTCCATTCTTGGTCCCCTTACCCTCCGCCTCCTCGCCAAATCCAAGTCCCACATCACCTTCTCCACGAACACTATCACCCAAATTGTCTCCAAGACCGAAAACCGCGGCACCTTCCTCACCTTCACATGCTACTACAACATTTCCACCTTCGGTCTCTTCTTCAGGATCACACGAATCCGCGCTCATATTTGCCCCTTCCAATCGCAAATCCCCTCCCCAACCTCAGGTTCTTCGACATCTATCGATAAACTACCTCAAGCGCCCGCTAAAACGACCCCTTACAACCACACTCCTATCATCCCACATGCTATCAATGTCAACACTCATATACCTACATACACTCAGTATCAAACCTCTCCTTTAACCTCTTCAACCCTTCTACCGAACCCGACGACCCTACAAGGCCAACCATCACTCATCATTGCTTTATCCTCTCCTTCCTCTCTTTCCTCGCCTCACGACACGTATAGCAGTCGTCCGCGGATACGACTGCTGGAAAATATCACCCTCAACATCAGTTCAACTTTATACTCAGGTCTTCACCCGGCAGCGATCGTTAACAGACTCGTAGGCATAACGAGGAACTTGGGCTGAGGTTTGGCGAAAGTGTAGATCGGAGAACAGTGGGGAAAGTGCTTGGAGCGGCGGGGAGTGCGTTGGGTGGGAACGCATGTGGGTTGGATGTGCAGAAGGAGGGAGGGAAGGACAAGGAGGAAGGGCGAGGGGTTTGGGAAATGGTATCGATTTGGTGAAGGCGAGTGGCAGGGGGTTAGTGCAGCTGGATGTGAGTTTCGTTGCGGGTGGACCTGGGTCTGATGAGGTGCGTGTTGGGTTTTTAATGTTTGTTTTTTTGTGCTTACTAGGTACTTGATTCAGGCGTTGCATAAGATGATAAGCTCAGCAATGCCTCGCTACCCATACCTTCGTGTCCTCCGACTCTCACACACCCAGAACACCACGCAGTCATCGCCAAGCCTACATGCAACATCTCCACCACTAGTAACGACGCCCGGTGCCTCGCCGATGGACTCGCCTCTGCCGCTCACACTTACGCCTAGTGTCTTCACGGGCATCAAAGCCTCAACTAAAACCAAGGATGGCGATTCGGTTAAAAAGGCGTTGTCGCCGCCGGAACAAGCGTACAAACGCCAGTGGACGAAGCATTGTCCAGACCTGGAACGTGCCATGTTTTTGTCTGGGGCTGAGTAACGAAAGTGATTTCCACAATTACTACACACGTAACCGTGAATAATTCTTGTAATGAAGATCGAATACTCGATTATTTGGTTGTTAAAGTAATCTCTTCCCTTCCCTTTGGTCATTCCTTTGTCTCCTCCCTTCCTTGACTTTGTGAGACCTTCGCTCCTTACTCTCTTTTTTCTCTCGTCTCTTTTTCTCCTGTGAATTTGGCGCCTTTGGTAATTGGAAACTCTCCTGTCTCATCCGCGTCATCCATGTGGACCTAATATTCTCGCAATTCATTTTCACGACACTGATATACTTATACTTAATGAACTTGGTTCTTTGGACAACTCGCTTTTTGCTTGGTTTGTTATTTAATTACTGATTAGTGCCGACCATAATTGAATAAATATTGCTCGACAGGTTGCCTTTAACGTCAAGACGGGTGGCCTAGATGCCAGTACATGGCGAGACTCCAAAACAACATGAGCCGATGCAGCACAGGTGGAGATGAATGTCCACGTTGACGATCCGAAACAAATCATCACGCATTTCGTTGACTGGCATAGCTAAATTCGGCGCTGTTCATGTGCCAATTGGGGGTCGGGTCCACTTTAAGATCTATTCGAGTCAGACTTTAAGCTTTAAGAACGCCAAGCTAAGACGCAACGAATCAAGTATTTCTACCTACAAGACTCATTCTTGGGATCTCTGCAATCCCTGCACTACTTTCTGTATAGCTGGTCGATCAGCTGCAGTGGTCCTCCAACATTCTTGTAGAATGGGCCAGATGACATTCTCCCCGCAGATCGGTGGGAGTGGGCGTGCAGGCCTGACTCCCTTTATAATGCTATCAATGATAGATTCAGGTTTGAGGCCAGAATACGGCTTTTCACCTGCCCAGATCTGCATTCCAGCGTCACAGTAAGCATGATGACCAGAGGGGGCCAAAGAAAACGGACTTCAAAAGCAGAGAGCCCAAATGCATAAATGTCAATGGCTTTTGTGTGGTTAACTTCCCCAACCCAGAGTTCCGGGGCCTGGTATCGAGGGTCACCAATGAACTGTCTTGTGACAAAACCCTGATAGGCAAGATTCCGGGAGTTGCTGAAGCCACAGAGAAGTGGGTTCCCTGAATCGTCGATAAGGATGCTGTCCTGTCATCAGGGTAATTGAATATTTGGATGCGAAAAATTAGAAGTCAAGCATACGCACTGGGTTGAGATAACCATGGACTATGTCGTTTTGATGGAGATACTCAAGACCCCGTGCTATACCTTTTATCTGTGCATTGCAACCGCCGAGTTTGCAGGTCATCAAGCATCCAACTCAATGAATAATGTTAGGAAGCTCACCAGAAACATTCTATCCTTTCCTGGACTGTGGTGAAGGTACTTATTTATTGTGCCGTTGCTACAATAAGGCGAAATGAGAGCTGGAAGCCCAAGGTCACCAAACTCCCGAGCAAGGCCAAGGAATTTGAGGACGTTGCCATGGTTCAGACTACTCCATATCCATATCTCGCGGTTGTAGTGCTTCCAGGGGAGTCAGTCGATGAGAGACAGTGGATATTGAAGCCACAAACCAACCCGTCGAACATCCTCCCGCCTCTGCTCACTCTCACCGCGATACAGCCGCATGACTTTGATAACAACCTTCAACAAGGACATTATTCCTGACGATCTACTCTGATAAGCAGCACACCTACTTTCACTGGTGGGTTAATGCCCTCTCTGAGTAACCCAATCCTGATACTAGCGAATGCCCCGTAATGGGCGGGAGGTTGTGTATCTGGTCTGCCAAGCGTTATAAATGCAGACAGGTCCTACAATGTCGCAGAATATACCCTTTAGACCACAATGCGACGAGATGTGAGTGAAATGATGATACTCTGTAGGGAGTCGCCTGCAGGTCGCTCAGAGGTGGAGGATTGTCTTCAGGAATGGAGGTGGTAACCATGGTTTGAACTTGATATGTTGACAGTGTGCCGGAATGTAGTGATTGATGTCCATTTTTAAAACGTGGGACTCTGTCATGAGGTGAACTTTGGGTGGAAGGTCCGTGGATCCGAGACGCCGATTTCGAACAAGCAAAAGGCAACACTTCTATTAAATCTATCCCCTCACCACCTCAAGTATATGGCCAGGATGAGTCATCAGTGGGGAGGATGTGACATACTGGGCCCCCGAGCTCAGAACCAATGCCCACAAAGGCTCTTGGCACCTTGGCCTTTGATGCTGGTCACAGTGGAATAAGTGTGCAGCTGGACGGACGAAGCTTGGCCTGGGCAGTCCATCAGGGTACGTGGCAACTCACCCAAACAACATTCAAATTCACTAAAACCGACTCAAGCTAGACTTCAAGAACTCCGAATTTATTGATCTTGAACAAAAGACATAAGGATTCCGTGACTATCATCCACAAGATTCATTCTTAGTATTCCTTCAATTTCTCTACTACTTGCTGCATAGTCAGCCGATTGTCTGCACAGGCTGTCCAACACTCTTGTAGAACGGGCCAGATGACATCCTCCCCATGGACTGGTGGGATAGGGAGCTTAGGCCTCATTTCCTCCATGAGGACCCCAAGAACAACTCTAGGGTCTTCAAGGCCAGAATATGGCTCTTCACCTGACCAGATCTGCATTAGGCTGTGGCGAGGACAATGATCAGTGAGGCAAAATAAGACAAACGTGAAAAGAAGTGAGTGCAAATGCATAGGCATCAGTGGCTTTTGTTGGTTGAGTTTCCTGGCTCAAGAGCTCTGGAGCCTGATAGCGAGCTGCACCAGCAACCCTTTTTGCAATGAAACCACTATGAATGAGGTTAATAGACTCGCCAAAGTCACAGACAAGAGGATTCCCAGAATCGCCGATGATGATATCATTCTATTGTCAAGAAATCGTGAGCATCTAGATGTGATTATCTAGAAGCCAATCATACACACTGGCTTGAGATCCCCCATGAACTATGTCGTTTTGGTGAAGGTACTCAAGACCTTTGGCTACGCCTTTTATCTGTTCATTATGGCTGCCAGTTTCTCAGATTATCAGCCATCGGACTCAATGAAGAACACAAGAACGTTCACCAGAAATATTTTATCCTTTCCAGGATTCTTGCCAAGGTATTCAGTGATTGTGCCATTACTACAATAGGGGAAATGAGAGCAGGAAGACCAGCACACCCAAACGTCCAGGCAAGGCCAAGGAATTTGAGGATGTTGGGGTGGTTCAAGCCACTCCATGTCCATACTTTGCAGTTCAATCACTTTCCAAAACAATCAGATGACAAGAGACAATCTGGATTGTTGAAATCACGACTAACCTGTTGAGGAATGAATCAGCATGATGCTTATGCATATACTTGCCATTGGCAGTACATGCTGCATCCTTGACTCATACGCTCTGCATTGACAGAGCAAGACATATTTTTGGAACCCTCAATAGCTTCATGCTATGTTTAGACTGATCTGTTTCTATTAATACTCACATACACATATGTAGATGTATGGCCTGTGTTAGTATTACTCATATCCTCATGGATTATGACTTATAGAAACATTCTCTGACTGTGGATGACTCCTGTAACATACGGTAGAGTCATGTTCCTTCTATCTTTATTATTTACATGCACATTACTCATGTTGTATGCGCGTATGCCTTATGCTTTCTGACTCATGCATGTATTTAACCCTTAACCCAGTGTTATAGCTCTACGGTATTTAAACCAGCATGTAGTAGCATACTAACTTCACTGGAGTTTCACATTCCTTGTCTACTTGACTACTTAGCTCTCTTAAGCTCATCATTCCTCATTACTTCCAAGTCGGTCATATCTTCTCTGGTACTCCTTGTGACTCGCCACTCCCACATCTCTTTCCAGTTCGACCAGCCTCGGATTGTGAGTAACTGGTTTACTCTCCACTGACACTATGCTTGTGTAGTAGCAACTGTTCTCCCCTCGTCAGGTTATGGGCCCCGAGACTCTCCTTCTGAGGATTCTCTCCTATTAACTTAGGATTGAGATAAAGACGTCTTGGGATACACACCTGCCTTCTACCTTCATCATTATCTGTATAAAGCATTATACTAATACCCCATTTTATCATGCTTAGTTGATTATCTCACTGCCAACTTCTTTGATACGTCAAATATGGCTTCAACTATTGCTACTTCTTCCCTTCCTAAACTTGAAGGCCCCTCTAACTACAAGTTCTGGGCTCGTCACCTTCAAGGTGCACTTTCCTTGATTAGTGTTACTGGTTCCATGGAAACAGGCTGGTCCTTGACCAATGGAACAGCGACAGATCCTGCCGATGATAATCCAGCAGAGGCAGCACGGCAAAATCAGATGAAGGCACAAGCCTTATCAATCATTGAAAACACGTTGCCTGACTCCATGCTGCTTCACGGCAAATCAGACCCAGAAGACTTATGGATCTATCTCCAAACCCAGTTTGGAACATTAGGCCCAGCTAACGTCTACAGCTTGTTCACCTGAGCTCTGAAGAAGAGAATCACTGGCAAAAGAGATATTGCAGTTGATATTGCCGAAATGGCAACTCTCTTCACCCAGGTTGAGGAAGCTACTGCTGCCATCCCTGAGGTTCTCAGAGCTATGGTTCTTCTTTCGGCTATTCTGGATGATTGGGATTCGGTCTGACAATCATTGTTGACAAATAATACCACCATCAAAGCCTTAACTTGGTGAGTGGTGGCAGATGCTTTAAATGCTGAATGGGCTCAAAGGAATGGATGACAAAAAATGTCTGCTCATCTCACCAATGCTCAATCTGCTGCTAAAGCTAAACTTCCCAATAACCAAGGCAGTCCTTCTGCCTGGAATAAAACTTGTCCGGGTCCACCTTGGAGTTGATTTGTCTCTCAGCCTGTGGGCCAGGACAAAACCTCCAATGGTCCCAAGCCTCATGGCCAACCAAGCGGTCAGCCTAGTCAATGGCAGACTGTTAAGCCAAAGAAGAAGAGGGCTCCCAAGAAGAAGAAGTCCCCCAATGCCTCAGCGAAACCAGCTGACTCTATGGCAGGTTTTGCTGCACCTGCTTGACTAGTGGCAGCAACTCCACCTTCCCCTGCTGGTGCTGGTAGACCTTACACAGGTCCCAACACGCACCCTTTCGACCTCTTGGATCGGATCCAATGGCCACAAGTGAATGCACCTCACATTCCACCACAGGCTCTGGTCCAGCAACACTTAGCCACCTCAGTCCTGCAGGACTGCCCCTTGCTTCCTTCCCTTTCTTGACAGGTACGGTCTCAAAACCCTGTTCCCATTGTCCCTACTTACTCTTCTGCCATGCAGGAGAAGCATAAGTTTGAGGAGTCCAAAATAGAGGTGAGTAACCTCTGTTTTACTGCCATCCTTGAGCTTGAGATACTAAATCTTGCACAGGAAGTGCAAGAGACCCTCAAGGCAATGAAACATCAAAGGACTGATACAGCGACTAAGTTGCTGGATCAGATCCAAGAGGAACAGAAGATTCGCACCCAATGCTATCACAACATCAATCATGCCTGTAAGCTTTGTCGTGCTCCTACTAAATGAAGCGTCGAGGAGCTGATTGAGGAAACTTTACTCCTCATGTTGCTAGATGATGCATCCAAGAAAGCGAGAACCTTCGACAAAGACTTCCCACCACTTCCGGGACAGTCTGGCCTTCTGCTGGTTGGTCACCCAATTGAGGTAGGCAACTACTCTCAACGTGTCCACATGGGCAAATGGACTAAAAATCCTAAGAAGGCCAATCTGACCATGCAGTGGCCCGAAAAGCTGTATGACATTGTTGAAGAAGCTCTTTGTGAACATGAAGAAGAGAAACAATGCAAGGCAAAGGCTCTTTGCTTCAATAAAGGCAAGGCCAAGGCTACTGGGGAATGCTACATCCCACAAGTAGGTCGCTTCTACCAAGATCTGATGAACCAGCTAATTCATTTTGGCGTCATCAAGGATACTTGTGAAGTCAATCCCAAAGTATGTGTTAACCCTATTGGTCAATTATGGCTTATTCATTTCCTTGTTACCCAACAGGGAGAACAGAGCTCTCGTGCCCTTCAAGAGGCACTTGCTGTAATCAACAAGAACCCTGAAGGTTATCCATCTGACCCTGAAGATGTTGAATACCTTTGCTCAATAGGTTTAACAGAACATGAGTGGGATGAAGCAATGGCGCCTTCGACCTTGTCGGTCGATGTTCCGCCTGCACCTCCTTCTTCTCCACACCTTCCTGGAGCATCTCATCTGAACAATGAGATAGATCTCATTGGGAGTGACATTGAAGATCGCCCGTCTTTGGTAAATGGCCTGCATCACCTCTCGGACATCGATTATGATGCCGACGACACAAGTGATGCTGATAGTGACTTCGAGAAGAAGAAAGGCATGGGGTACGTAATCCATATCCAATCACCATCTACCAATGCTGATCACCTCCATACTCAGACTGGTCACAACGCTTCCTTCTGGGAAGAAGAAGGGCAAGCTTGGCAAGAAGCACCATGCCAAGGCCAAATGTCGTGAGGTTTAGAGGGTTGCCTGTGCAGGGCAAAAGGAGGAAGAGGAGATGAGCACCTACTGTCAAGGGAACGGATACTTAGGTGGCTCATAAATTTGGACAATGTTATTTTTTGCGATGGATCATGTACAGAATTTGTAGTGATGTGCACAAGCACATCTCGCTTTAATGCAATTCATTCTGTGCATGAACCTCCCAGTCCGAACACCTCTAAGATCGCTCATCAAGATGAACTGATTTATATGGATGAGTATAATGCTATTTGGTTACTAGATTCAGGAGCATCTGGCCATTATACGCCACACATGGAAGACTTCATTGACTTTCAATACTACCCTGAACCGATAACTGTTTACACTGCCAGTGATCCAATGATATCACCAGGTCACGGTACAGTTCTAATTGAAACTGTGATCAATACAGATAACAGCACACAGATACTTAATCATTCATACCTATATCTGGTGCATTACTTGCAAGGTAGTGGAGATTGATTGTTATCAGTTGGTCAGCTTGCCAAGGCTGGAGCTAAAATAGAAACCACTGATACCTGCTCATGCGTCAATGACTCGTCTAATGAACCAATACCAGTTGCACAACCACTAATAGGTTGTTCACCTACTCTCCATTATGTGAAGAGTAAAATCATCAAATCGCATAGTGATATGCATGCATTTGCAACTAGTACAGTACCAGGGTACGACATCCTGCATAACAGGATGGGACACCCATCAGATCGTATCCTCAAACACTTTGAGACAAGCACAATCGGCTTTCCTCATGTAGAAATTCCCAGAAATAGCATGAAACCATGTGAAGGTTGCATTATGGGAAAAATGCATCAGAAAAGCTTTAACATTAACTTCGAGAGAGCATCCAGACCTCTAGAAAAGATCCATTCAGATCTTTTAGAGTTACCTACAGTCAGTTACTGAAAATACAAATGGGTAATGACTATTCTCAATGACTTCTCCTCAAATGCTTGGATTCATTTGCTCCATAAAAAATCTGAAGCACCTACAGTAATGAAGAATTTCTTGACCTTAGTCGGTAAACATATCGGCGGTCCAGTAAAATTCCTACATACTGATTGAGGAGGAGAATATGTCCAAGAAAGCTTACAAGCTCTCTTACACTCTCAAGGGATTATCCATGTGACAAGCACTCCACATGCTCACCAGCAAAATGGAAGAGCAGAACACCTCAACCAAACATTAATGGATAAAGCTGAAGCCATGTGGCATCATGCTTGTATACCAAACAGTTGGTGGGAATTTGCGATTGATACTGCATGCTATCTTTACAATCACACTCCCATGTCATGACTAAATTGGAAAACCCCCCAAGAAGTTTTAATGGGTGTCAAACCAGACGTTTCTAAATTCAGAACCTTTGGATGTGGCACTTACGTGTTCCTACCTAAAGAAGTCTGTAAAGACAAATTATCCCCTAAATCAGAATTAATGATATTCCTGGGATACTCTCCAGACTGGAAGAACTATCTATTCATGCATCATATGCAAGGCAATGTGCTTTACATTACACCTACTGCTATATTTGATGAACAGTTCTTCCCTAAATGTTCTGAAAAGAAACACTGAAAGCAAGGTAGTCGAAGTTCTTCTTCAAGGACTTCTACACCCTTTAGTGAGGTCATCATATACCCTAGACAGGATAACAGAAGGTCACCACCACCAGAGCGACCATCCGCTCCAGAACCACCTTCCACAAGTTCATCGTCACCTGACCCTAGACATTGGCATGAAACCCCAGATCATGACAATGATGATGACGATAGGGATAACAGTGACATAAATCAAAGAGAAGATCACGAATCTGATCTTGATTATGCTGATCCCAAAGACTATCCTGATCTAGGAAGACATTCGCCTGTGCAAAGCACTGATCTGAATGATAATCGAGATCCATCTCCATATCTGGAAGACTTCAAAGAAAGAGGCAATGACCATCCATATATGGACTCTCCCCCTGTTCCTCAGTCTCCTAGATTAGAAGAGTTTGAGCAACATGGTGATAATCCCCCAAATAGGGAATCATCCAGCGATCCGATACCTGGAACACCTTCCAGTGAGCCTTCCCATCAAAAGGATAAGGCTATACCAAGACAACAAGGTACCAGAAAGACACCTATTGGGTTTAGCCCTCCAAGGCCTTCCCATAAGCGTCAAGCCATGTCTCCACCATGGATGCAACAATGGCAAACACCTTCTAATCAACGCCCTCAACGGGAACATCAGGTTCCTTCTAAACCTGGAAATATATATGGAGATCAACATCTGGTGCAAGTACTACACAATTATCGAGGCTTCAAATGGATACCTCCTAAAGGAGAACCATTACTAAAGCAAGTTCGCAAATGAAGCCCAGTAGCACTCCCTGATGTCGAAAATGAAATGCCACCTGATGAACAAACACTTGATTCTTCGCAAACTTCTATGTCAATGGAACTAATGATGGTACATCACGTGAATAAGTTATGCAAAGAAGGAGGAGTACAGTTCATCGATTTTCTTTTCACAAATAAAGTTGATGCATCATATACCCCAAAAGTCTTCAAAGACTTAGCTAAACTCCCCAAGGAGATCTGCAATAAGTGGTATAAAGCTTGTCTCAAAGAGATAGATGCATTAAAGAAATGACAAGTCTATGAACTAGTTGAACTTCCAAAAGGAAGAAAAGCGATTGGTAATCAATGGGTATTCTCTCCAAAATCTGATGGCAGACTCAGATCTCGATTAGTCACACAAGGGTTCTCACAAATTGAAGGAATTGACTTCAATGAGCTCTTTTCTCCTGTTGTCCAGTATGAGACCACACGTTTGCTATTTGCGATAGCTGCCCTTGAAAACTGGGATATATTTGGCCTTGACATGAAGACCGCTTATCTCTATGGACATTTAAAGGAAGAAATATATATGCAACAACCTGAAGGTTTTGTCCAGAAAGGACAAGAAACCAAAGTATGGCACTTGAAACGTGCCTTATACAGTCTCAAACAAGCTGGTCACCAATGGTGGCTTGAAGTAACCAATTCGATGAAAGAGTTAGGCTTCAAACATGCATCACTTGATGCTGGAGTCTATTATTACTATGATACACGAGAGAAATCTCTTATCATCACACTACTTTATGTGGATGATGCAGCTTTTATAGGACCGCATAGATCAAAGGTTCTTCATCAAAAAATGGAAGCATTCATGGAAAAATGGGAATGTCGATTCCTAGGCAAATTAACCAAATTCCTTGGAATGTGCATCACACAAGACCATGATAATCAATTGATCATGATTGATCAACAACCTTACTTAGATAAGGTATTAGAACATTTCAATGTGGTTGAAAAAGCTGAATCTACTCTGTTACTGAGAGATTTCATCTTCACTACAGCAACAGAACAGGCATCTGCTAATTTTAGGCAGAAATACCAACAACTGGTTGGATCTTTGATGTACTTGATGATCAGATCACGTCCTGATATTGCTTTTGCAGTTGTCAAGTTATCCCAACAAATGACAAATCCATCATGGGAACACTATAAAGCCAGCTTACATACTTTAAGATACCTTCGCAGCACATCTAAATATGCCATTGTCTATGATGGACAAATGAACGAAGGAATCAATGTGTTCTCAGATTCAGATTGGGCACAAGATCCAGAAACCAGGAAATCAGTCACTGGCTTCTTTATTAGAATAGCCAGAGCAGCTGTTTCATGGCTATCTTGGCGCCAGAAGACTGTTGCCTTATCATTGACAGAAGCTGAATATATGGCTTTATCTGACACTAGTCAACAAATAGAGTGGACAATTAATTTGCTCACTGAAATCGGCATTAATCCTGAATGGATTAAAAAACCACACTTATTCGGTGACAACCGGGGTTCAGTATTTTGGGCCAAAAATCCAGTTACCGAAAAACGTTCAAAACATGTGGACGTTAAGTACCACTATATCCACAATCTACTTGAGGATGAAAAATTCCTCTTGTATAATATTAAAGGTACTGAAAATCCTGCAGATTTATTAACAAAGAATCTTGACACAAAAAAGTTCAATGACTTTTTGCCTGCCTTAGGCGTCGAATTCTTTTGAACTTCACGCTCTGACAATTTCGAGTGAGGAGGAGTGTTGAGGAATGAATCAGCATGACACTTATGCATATACTTGCCATCAGCAGTACATGCTGCATCCTTGACTCATACACTCTGCATTGACAGAGCAAGACATATTTTTGGAACCCTCAATAGCTTCATGCTATGTTTAGACTGATCTGTTTCTATTAATACTCACATACACATATGTAGATGTATGGCCTGTGTTAGTATTACTCATATCCTCATGGATTATGACTTATAGAAACATTCTCTGACTGTGGATGACTCCTGTAACATACGGTAGAGTCATGTTCCTTCTATCTTTATTATTTACATGCACATTACTCATGTTGTACGTGTGTATGCCTTATGCTTTCCGACTCATGCATGTATTTAACCCTTAACCCAGTGTTATAGCTCTACGGTATTTAAACCAGCATGTAGTAGCATACTAACTTCACTGGAGTTTCACATTCCTTGTCTACTTGACTACTTAGCTCTCTTAAGCTCATCATTCCTCATTACTTCCAAGTCGGTCATATCTTCTCTGGTACTCCTTGTGACTCGCCACTCCCACATCTCTTTCCAGTTCAACCAGCCTCAGATTGTGAGTAACTGGTTTACTCTCCACTGATGCTATGCTTGTGTAGTAGCAACCATTCTCCCCTCGTCATAACCCATCGGAGGGTTTCTATGTCTTCCCTCTCCTTGCTTACACCAGTTGTAATAACTCGCAGGACTTTGAGACACAGGCCGAAGGACAGACACAGGCTGAAGGACAGACACAGGCCGAAGGACAGACACAGGCCGAAGGACAGACACAGGCCGAAGGACAGACACAGGCCGAAGGACAGACACAGGCCTATGTACCAAGGCTCAAAATTGGCACGTGCAAAGGGAATCTTCACACTTAGGTCACTGGGTTGGGCACAGAGAGGAGTGGATCAGGTTTAGCGTTTAGTAGTACTGGAACCTCGGATGCTTCATGTCCGCCATTAAGGTTGAAGTAGCTCCGGGCACGTGAGATCAGGCGTGGAATGGTACAATACATCCTGTGCAGCTTCGTTAAATACGACGAAAAGACAGTTCATGTCAGACATAAAAAATATAGAAGTAAGAAGCGAATTCTCTCAGTTCGTTAACAATACTCTCTTGGTCCTCAGTGCGTGTGACCCAATCCAGCTTTGGAGGAGATCCTACAAGAATAATTAGAAGGACGGTGATGCGACAGGTGTTGGTGAAAGCTTACTTCGCGGGAGCGTATGATAAAACCAGTGGTGAGCATAAGGTTTGAGGTCACGTTTGACGGTTGCCTCATCAAGGAAAAAGTCAGTGGAACGTCGCGAATCCTTTAGAAAATCCCCAAGTGATGCATGGTAGAACCGCACAGGTTCTACATTGGCGTTAGATGATTCTGGAATGTGAAGGACTGAGTGTAATCTGTCAAGCGAGCGGTAGAAAGACCCTCGATCGAGACGGAGGAAGTTTGCTTGCGTAAGTGCAGAGAACCGGTGACTGTGTATGAAGATAGAGAAACCCAGGATGCGCATTGCGATTGGGAGGACATCAATGAGAACGTCGGAGAAGACACGATGGTAGAGGCGATCAAGTGCTTGGAATGGGTTAGTCGATCCGGGTGCACCAGCGGGATCCCGAAGGAACTCAATGCATGCTTGCAGTTGCCCTTCTGGATTCCTACGGTTCTTGTCACCCACAAAATTCAATATCGCGGAAGCGAGCCCGAAGTGGCCAGAGGCCGTATCAGCAAGTTCCTGCAGGTACTTTAGGGGTGGCCACGTGCCAGCAAGACGGTCGCGATATTTCCGACGAATGGCCTCAAACCCATCACAGAGGAAGTGATACACCTCGTCCTGGGCTTTGCTATCATCGACAGACAGCTCCTCGCGGATACATGTAATGGGGAAATCTGGGTCTGAAAGCAGGGATTTGAGGTGCCATTCGGGCCGGCTGCAAACCATCCAAAGGATAGGGAAGTTTTTCGCCGAGCAAGCATTGTCACCGATGAGCTGGATGAACTCGCACTGTGCTTCTTCGTCGTAACACTCGTCTAATCCATCGAGGATAATTAACAAAGGTTGCAGAAGTCTAAATGGTTGGGTCGTCGCAAGATACTGGAGTGGCCGGGTAATTAGTTCCCTGAACTGAGTGTTAAGGTCCTTCTCGAGGATCCTCGAATCCTCAGCAAACTGCTGATTAATGATGGATTTGTAGTGGGCATCCCGACAGGCAAGCTGATAGGCAATCGTGGGGATTACGCGATATGGGTCATCCCGTTGATTGAGCCTGGAGAAGAAGAATGCAGCACCGAGACGTCCGGCCTCGTCACAGTCCTCGGCGACTGTTTGTGCCACTGCGGACTTTCCGACACCAGGAGGCCCGAGAACCCAAACCATTCTGCAATTACGGTGGGGGTTGGATAGCCAGGACATGATACGGTTTCGCAGGCTTCGGCGTGTGTCACGGTGGCATTTGGGAGGAGGGTACCGAGCTGAAGAGTCGAACTCGCTGCCAGGGATCCTCTTTGTGTCAAGGAGTCGGATCACTGAGGTGCCTGATCAGCGATTATCGAGAGGGTTAGTGGTAAGCTTACCTGTGCTGCCAGAGTCCATCATCTGCTGCGTCATAGTGAGACTTTGGATTGAGAAGTGATTAGCACCGTAGAATGCCCCATGGCTAGAGGAAGGAGGTGGAAGCGAAGGCGTGGTTCCGGGGGTAGGCGCTTGTCGTTCGAGGGAATGAGCAGTCTCTGTGTCGAGTAGGGTGGCAGACACGCCTAATCAGCGATTATCGAGAGGGCTAACGCAAGCTTACCTGAGCCGCTTGAGTTTGCCATAGCAAGGTTCGGGATAGAGGGGTTATGAGGATCACGAAATGGACTTGAGGTGGTGGGAATAGCTTGAGGTTGTAGTGCCAGGGCGCTGTTCGTGCGCAATTCGTGCAGAGGTGGAGGCAGGGCCTGGGAATTGGGAGCTTCTTGTTCAAGAGGGTGAACAGTCTTCGCCGAGGAGTCAAGTCACTGACACACCTGATGGGCGATTATCGAGAGGGCGATTCGCCAGTGAATCCGCGCTGCCAACGCTCCTCGTTTGTAATGTTTCAACCGAGGGGTGAGAAGCACCGTGGAATGAGGCGGGAGCAGAAGGAACGCTTTGAGATTCTCTCGTCGAAGGGGTTTTCGTATGCAATTCATGTCTAGGTGTCGGCGTGGCGTCAGGGTTAGGTGCTGGCCGTTCAGGGGAGCAGGCAGCGGGTACAGTTTGAATTGGATCAGGGACGAATGGTTCTCGACTCTGTTTTTCCGATGAGGCTTTGCGCTTCTTGCTTTTGAATACGTTAGATTTAAAAGTTTCGAGAAATGGCATATCGAGGTGGTGAATGAATGGTTGGGTGTTGTCACCAGTGGGAGAGAGAAGCTAAAGAGCCTGATTGGTCAACCGTCGACCATCAGATAAACGCTCGCTCTCCGAACATAGTGTAACGTGCCTCATGTTCCCAGATATATGCCTCGCTCCAGGTTGATCAGAACTCATACATTATCCGGAATAGCTTCTGTCTTGCTTGCTTCGCAAGACGCGAACGGAACCGGTGTGATGCCCTTAAAGCCCGGTGAAAAGTCCATGGGGCCGGTCTGAAACGAATCAAGTCAGGTTGAGGCCGATATGACTGATTGAGTTGACTGTGTTGAGGCTCTCGACCGGTTTCCCCTTTGTCTTATTCTGTTGAGGCTGACCGAGTCCCTCGATGCATCGGATAATATCGCCGCGGCCTTTGGTATGCTCTATTAATATACTCTCAACAGTGTCATTATCCGACTTGTACTCGCGTACACCTGTATACGAGCTTCTCTCATTAACGTCAACATTTGCTTGCTGACTTAGGTAAATCTTCGCCTATGTATAGTGTGAACCAACAGCACGGATCAAGCCTATGAACTTGCTCGCACTATGTCACATCCACACATAGCATCATTTTACTTGAAGAGGCTGCATGGCTACCCTCACTAGGCCGCGCTGCTGGAGGATTAACATTTGCTTTGAGCTACGATCAGAGCTTAGTCGATGGGCTATGTAGATTGGGACGTTTTATGTCTTTGGAATGCATGCCTCTAAATGCAGCAGAAATCCATTTTCACGGCACGGGACTGCCTGGCAGCCATGGAAGCACCCGTGGATATGAAGTATCTCACGGGAGCGTAGCAGAGGCGGGACTGAATTGATATTGGCCAACGTCCGGTAACGACTGGACCGATAGGGTGTGAAGTAGATAAGTCCGTCTGAAGATCTGATGGATGGCATTAAGCAGGCTTCCCTAAGGCACCACCCACAAGGACCTTCGGCGGACCACAGGTCGACCTGTCATCTTACTGTGAGTGAGAGTCTGCCCACCAAACTTGTACTAATTTCTTGGGTGCAGATGGAGATGACCTTAAGAATGTTGATGAAGTTGCCTAGCGCTTGAAGGACTGATCGGGGCATAGTGTTGGACATACTCTGCATTACAATGAATCCTGTCAAAAGACTGGCTTGAAACCACCTGGCCTGTCTCTACCTGTGTACCCCCGAAGCTCCACACCTCCGAGAGGACCATTGAATAATGGGTGAATGGAATATCAAGTGAAGTCAATTGAGTCGAATGGGTTCATCAGACCAAGCGCCTCATTGTGAAGATAGCTGTGCTTGGCTACAGTCTGTTGCTCTTGCAATGATGGAGAACCCTGTCAGCCATAGTGCTTAATTTGGAATACTCTGGTGCCATAAACGCCCGTCATGGGAACAGCCCTGTCCACATTTAAACTCCCCCATCCCGACAATCAGGTACAGGCTGCGATTCCGTAAACTCGGCACAGTGTTAGGAGCTAGGAGTCCGAGCTTCCTGATAAGCATAAAGCTATGCCACTGACTATTTGACGCTGATCTGTGAATGGCCAGGTCAAGTTATGGCGTTGCCTGAGTTTGTCTTCCCATTGCCTTTTGACGGGGTTGACTTGAGAAGATATGGATGGTTCGGCTTCAAATTCTCACCAAGTTTGTTTTAAGCCCAAAATAAGTATCCCAGTCCCATCAGACGTCGAGCTACTCATCAATTCGTAAAATGATAATCAAAAGTTTGTAACGTGCTCTACGGCTTAAAAGACCAGTTTTCAATCCGGTTGTGATGTTTCGACAGACCTGCACCTTCCTTCAACCTGGGGTCGAACAATGGAAGACACACCCTTGTACAAAGAAATCTCCGTTGTCTTCGCAGGCTCTTTTGCGTTTGGTGTATACTTTGCCACTCTTCTGTCTTGCTTCAGGTGGCTACTGTTCGCAGATGAGGGTTGGAAGCGCAGAAAAGTGATCAGCTGGCCGCTTGTAGTTGTGACGTTCCTCATATTCTGCATCGGCGTGGCACACTGTTCCTGGCATCTTCACTGGACTATGGTTCAAGCTTGGGTCGCAGTCAATGATCCACTTGGGAAGCCGTTCGTTCAACCAGATTTTGCCAATATCGTTGCTGTAAGTTCCACGCAGTTGGGTGTTGACCTCGAACTAAAGCTGATCTTCCGACAGTGCACATTTCAGAACACTAATATTCTTTTGGCTGACATAGTTCTGGTAGAAGAGTCCGTTTGTTTGTAATGAAGTTCTGAATACTCAAATCCTTTCTTAGATTTACAGGTGCTGGGTTGTCCATGGACGGCGAAAGCTGGTCGCTATATTCCCAGTATTCTTGTGGATCGTAGGCCTTCTTTGCACCATACTCCAAATATATCTTCAAGCCGCACATATGAAGAACCCTACGATGGGCCCATATACTTGGGCCTCAGTGAACATGACGATTGGTCCGGGAATCGTATTATTGCCCTTCTGGATATCAACGGTTCTCTTGAATGCCTACGCTTCAGGTAAGGTATCTGCGTTCCAAAATCTGCGATTAAAAAGCCAAATGTTTCCCTCCACAGGTGCTTTGATTCTACGTATTTTCCAAGTCGCTCGGCAGTGCAAATCCACGGCATCAACAACACATCTCTACTTCTTCATCCGCATTGTCGCTGAGTCTGGCCTGCTTTGCCTTTCAATTTCACTTGCACATTTGTTGGTCTGGTTCGGGACGAGCAGCTTTGCCGTTGACGTTATTGCTGCACTAGTACGTCGTCAGCTGCACTCACTGTTTTGAAGGAAAGAACTCATGATCGTCCGCCAAAGAATGGACCAACTGTAGGAATTGCATTTAACTGGTTCATAATTCGTGTTGCTACGAACAGGGCGGAAGCGACAGAAGTGTCAATCCAGGAGAAAATCTCCACGGTCAGGTTCCATAAACCTCCGATCATGCGACGGGAGGGAATTGATGACACGAACGGGCTCGTGTCGACAGGAGCAGCATTTGAGATCTTCATGTGTGTATCTGAATTCTGCATACGTCTGAAAGGCGTGACCACTTCTACTGACTACCTTCTTTCAGCACGTCAAGTTCAGGGCCTGATGGAGGTGCGAAGGAGGAAACGGATTCGGGGGGAGATTCAAGGGAGGAGACGGATGCCAGTGTTACAATTGATGTTAAAGCTTGTGACGGTGTCGCAGTGTGAGGAAAACAGGAAATATGATTTTGTTTGTTTGTGTCGTTCTCAGAGAGATGTCAGTGAAAGCGCATCCCGCTTAAACTGACAACTCCAAACAACTTCCTCCAGGGATAAGCGGTAAGCGGGTGGCGATCCTTAGTTCTTGATCCCGAGGTGGGAGTTATCGGCCAAACCAGAGCACAAGGAGCATTTATTTTGCCCAAGTTACCATTATGTTATGATGGAAGAGGACGCCCAGACCGAGTCGAATGGATGACGTCACCCGCATACACCCCCAAGAATCATATCTGGCGTTCTCAACCTCAACCTTCATCATCTCCGTTATGGCTATGCGATATCTCACGGCGCGCCTTGCTCAACAGGTGAGTGGTATAGTAGCTTTTGATATGAAGCTGCACTAACGCACTTCAATATTTTAGATAGACGAGGAGCTCATGAATGTTTCGGGCGCTTTCAGCATTGATCAGGTGAACAAATCGATATGGTGTCTGTTGAATTCATGTACTCACCGTGGATTTGCCTTTCTCGCACGCGATGCTAGCTGATGGAGCTTGCGGGATTGGCCTGTGCTCAGACGCTTGCAACTGTCTACGGCAGAGAAAAATACCCCCGTGTTCTCGTTTGCTGTGGCCCAGGAAATCAAGGTACGTATCGAGCAGAATATCTGTTCTGCAGGATTTCTGTGATTACACCGTTTGTACGACCTATTTAGGAGGCGATGGTTTGGTTGCTGCCAGGCATTTGGGTGCGGGTCACTTATAGCGAATCACGAAGATGGTCTGACGGTTACTTCAAGGCATGTTTGGTTACAAACCGACTGTCTATCTACCCAAGGTACGGTCTGCTGTGCACCCAAGCCTTCGTGCTTGTTCACTCAAAATGCATATAGCCAGGGTCAAAGGAAATTTATAAGGCAAGCATTTCCCTCCCCGTCTCAACCCGCATCGATCCTCATACACCTACGATAGCGTCTAGAAACCCAGTGCAAGAATATGGAAATTCCCATCCTTACGCCTTCTCCTCCAACAGACCTGGAGCCTCTCAAAATTTTTTTATCCCAATCCGACGTCATTCTTGACGCTATCTTCGGTTTTTCATTCCAACCGCCTGTCCGATCGCCTTTTGACGCCGTGCTGCCGCTACTCAAACAATCCAAACTCCCGATTGTGTCAGTTGATATTCCAAGTGGTTGGAACGTGGAGAGGGGCAACGACCTCGGAATTGGCCTGGAACCAGATGTGCTAATCAGTTTGACTGCTCCCAAATTAGGTGTCAAAGATTTCAAGGGTAGACACTTCCTTGGGGGAAGGTTTGTGACTAAGTATGTGCTTCCGTCATGTGCTTGCTGTTCAAGGTCGAACTTGATGAATGTGTATCCTAGGAAAATGGAAGAAAAGTTTGAATTGAACCTGCCACCTTATCCTGGATTCTCCCAAATCGTCGAGTTACCGTCGGAAGACCAGTCGCAGAAACTGTAAGATCCTATGCTCCCTTCTGTGCTCGTATTCTATACGATCGATTGGCTTTGTGATGTCTATGTAGTCATCAGACAATGCTAGAGTAGCTTTGAGGAGGAACCCTAACCCTGAGCTGTGGTTATTCACCCCACGATGACGGCGATCCTGAGTATGGGCTCTCTTGCTACACCATTCCCCACTGCTCGCCACTACCACCTGCTCCCATCCATATCCAACTGTCACCGGTTTGTGTCCGTCTGCATTAAGACAAGACTCCGGATCCGGTATTGTTCCTAACCTTGATCAACACCCTGTATTCCAGTCAGCCGGCAATTCCGTACGTCTTCCGAAAATGCCATGTGAGATAAAAGGCGTTTACAACTATAGTCAACAGATCTCCTAAGCTCCCAACACACATCGCCGCCCGTTGTTCATCATATCCAACACCTTGCGCGCTCTACTCTGAAGATGACTGCTAAAGAAGTGCCCGACCGCTCAATCCGCATATGTGCGGATAGGGGAGGCACATTTTGTGATGTCCATGCGTGCGTCTATCTTGTCTATCTCGTTTTTGTTCGTTGGACCTCATCAAGATCGGGGGCGCTTATCTTCTCTCTTGATATTTCGGCGCTTGTAGGTCCTACCCCGATCCAGAGAATCCAGGCGAACGAAAGGACCTTATCGTTAAACTGCGTAAGTTTATAATCTGGTCGGCTTCACAGCGCGTCGGGTGGTTTATTGAGACTGATGACCCGCCGGTGGCTTAGTGTCCCAGGACACCGCGAATTATCAAGATGCACCAACTGAAGGTATCCGGCGGGTTTTGGAGATCGTGACAGGGGAAAAGATACCCAGAGGGAGCATCCTTAAGACTGATAAGATTGGTACGTTCACCGGGTCTTAACTTATGACCTTTGGACTGACGGTGGTTTGTCTATTTATCCTTATCCACGCACAAACTCCTGGGCGCCAAAATGTCATTCATTCCGCAACCTCCATCAACTGTATTATTCTTTTGGGCATAACACAGACTACATCCGGCTCTCAACCACAGTAGCTACGAATGCCCTACTCGAACGCAAAGGCCACAAGCATGCGCTCCTCATTACCAAAGGATTTAAAGATCTCTTGCTCATAGGGAACCAATCCCGCCCTAAGATCTTTGACTTGAACATCCGGCGTCCTTCACCGCTTTACTCTAAGGTCGTCGAAGTCGATGAACGCGTAACGCTCGTTGGGTACACTTCTGATCCCGAAGCGGAAGAACACGCGGTGCAATTCGATGAGGATGGGAAAGTTGTAAGAGGGTATAGAGGTAAGGGGTGGGATGGTGTCGGTGACGCTGAGGGGCCGGGAGAGATTGTTAGGGGTATTAGTGGGGAAGCTGTAAGGATTTTGAAGAAACCCGGTGCGTTGACCCTCTTATCCGATACTCAGTATTTGATAGTGGTCGATATGCAGACCCCGAAGCGATAGAGAAAGACTTGAGACAACTGTACGCAGAGGGTTATCGCTCCCTCGCAATTGTCCTCGTGCACAGTTACACTTACCCACACCACGAAACTCTCATTGGGTCTCTGGCACGTTCCATCGGATTTACACAGGTATCCGAATCCTCACAGTTGTTACCTATGATCAAAATGGTGCCTCGAGGCGTGTCGTCCACAGCCGACGCGTACCTCACACCGATTCTCAGAGAATACTTGGACGGATTCTTTAGCGGCTTCGATGAGAAGCTGAGGGACGGGAGGGTGCGTAGCCCGAGGGTGGAGTTCATGGGCAGTGATGGTGGGCTTGTGGATCTAGATAGGTTTTCAGGGTTGAAGAGTATTTTGAGTGGGCCTGCAGGTGGCGTGGTTGGGTATGCATTGACAAGTTGGGATGAGAAGGAGAAGAAACCAATCATCGGGTACGTCCATCACCATATCCGCATCCATTTCCGGATACTTAGGGGGGGTCGTGTAGGTTGGATGTGGGTGGCACATCGACCGACGTGTCACGGTTCGATGGGCGATATGAGGTCGTTTATGAAACGACGACCGCGGGTGTGACGATCCAGTCGCCGCAGCTTGACATTAATACCGTCGCCGCGGGTGGTGGGTCCTGCCTGACCTTCCGCAATGGGCTGTTCCTCGCTGGTCCTGAGAGTGCAGGCGCGCAGCCTGGGCCGGCGTGTTACCGGTAAGTCCTCTTCCTCTCCTACCATCACTGTATGCTATATTATGTCGGTATGCTGACAATATCTTGCACTACGTGTTACAGGAAAGGCGGCCCTCTGGCGGTGACTGACGCGAACCTGATGCTCGGCCGTCTTATACCAGACTACTTCCCCAAGATTTTCGGCAAGTCGGAGAAGGAACCATTAGACGTAGATGCATCAAGGGTATTGTTTGAGAAGGTCGCGGAGGAAATTAATGCGAGCCACGAGAAGAAGTTGAGTTTGGATGAGATTGTGTATGGGTAAGTTCGTCTCTTTCAGGAAACGTTGAATCTTCCGTACGGTTGTGATATTAAGCACTAACCGACAATTTTCACTACTGTGTCGTATGGTGTAGGTTCATCAAGGTCGCAAATGAGACCATGTGTAGGCCAATACGGGCGTTGACAGAGGCGAGGGGGCATGCAACATCTAAACATATGTACGTACCCCTTCGACCCTATCATCTTCTGCTATCCTGAACGATGTTTTCCAGACTAGCGAGTTTTGGCGGTGCGGGTGGCCAGCATGCTTGCGAAATTGCGAGTTTGTTGGGTATCAGGACGATCTTGATCCACAGATATAGTTCCATCCTATCCGCTTATGGGCTCGCGCTCGCTGATCGGTGTGTTCCTGTCTTTTACCCTCGAGGCCGTGAAGCTGAGGTTGGCTTGATTTTACAGTGCATACGAAGTCCAAGAACCTTCCTCGACTTTCTATACTCCACAAAACCGGCCAGGTCTGCTAGCGAGATTGGATAAGATGACCAACGATGTCCGGGCAGAGCTTCAGCGACAGGGCTTTGAGGATAAGAGGATCCGTATTGAAAGAATGTTGAATATGAGGTTCGAGGGTGCGCATTCACCATTTCCTGATCCCGAAATTCAGATTCAATGAGCGTTCTAGGCACGGACACGGCACTCATGGTGGTGCCCACTGAAAAAGATGGGGACGGAAACGAGGATTTCGAAGCCGCGTTTAACAGGGTGTACAAAGCCGAGTTTGGGTTCTTGTTGGAAACGAAGAGTATCATCGTCGATGATATCAAGGTGCGTCCTTCCTATACCTCAATACGATCCTTTGCTCACCTAGTTCCTCACTCCTCCAGGTACGCGGAATAGGCAAAACCTTCGACAGCCTTGGCAAATCTGTTTACGCCGAAGTCGCCGAGCTGCAATCGAACAACCAGATCAACCGCATCCCGCCCACCCAAGCCGACTCACGCCACAGCGTGTACTTCGACAAGATTGGCAGAGTGGATGATACACCGGTGTTTCTGTTGGATCGGTTGAATGTGGGGGATGAGGTTGTGGGTCCTGCGATCGTGATCGATGATACACAGACGATTGTGCTCGTGCCTGAGTCGAGGGCGGTGCTGACGAGGAAACATTTGTATATCACGTTGGAGTGAGGTCGCAAAATTCGGGCATGCTTAATCGGATTCATCGAGTAGTTTAGTCCCAAGGGCGAGGATGATTCCAGAAAATCCAATTGTTCCAACACCACGATTTTTATGCCCAATCTTTCCTCAGAGGCTCGACTCGCCCTTCCAACAATCCTTGAAGAGCCCCCAATGGAATTCTGTTCCGAGAGGAGCTGTTGAAGTTAACCAGGTGTTTCATTAAATTGGAATCAAGAACAGAGATCTGGAATGATGCTGACAGCGTCCAAGTTTGCGAATCCGTTGACGGGAACACCCAAAACTGAAGCGAGGTCATTCCGTCCTATTCGCAAGACGTGAACATAAGGGGAAAACCACCAGTCCCACCGAGGGCCCCCCCGCTCTGGAGGGGCTCTGCAAAACAGCAGCACAAGATATCCGGTGTCAAAGTAGTGACTTAGCAATGAACTTTATCCATTAGTGCTGTATCATCCCCATTTGAAGCAAGATTAACTGGATGTCACACCCCACCATCTGCACATAGTGATACAGATTGACGTTTCGCTCCTTGTATAGCAAGCGGTTCCTTGATGGCGGTAAGCACCGGCATACAGTAGCGCAGATAAACCAGTAGCTTCTCAGAGGTGTCTTCCTGCGCGATTGGGAGCAGGCGGGCATTTAAGATGGCAAGTTGATATTGATTCCGTTACGAGTTTTAGATCGATAGCTATTGTCAATAGAGTCAAATCTACCTATGGTCTGTGTAGATGTGTACGTCGATGTTTCCCAGGGTGATAATCAAGGTCTTGAGTGGCTCTGACAGCAGTGCATTTCCTTGGACACCTATGGGCGCTCACATGTCAGAAAAACGCAGGAGTTGTCCCCGGGATAAGCAGTCCTGGAGAAGCTCCGCGATGTATAGAGTAAGTCGAGTTGTTTTTGGGCGGAAAAGAAAACAAGGGTCAAAGATTCGCACTTGGCCATCTCTACCCACCGGCAATCGAGATGAGACGATATCGCTGCTGGCGTAGACTTCGTGATCTCTGACCCGGTCCTATGAAGCTGTGGTGCAAAACACACGTCGTAATGATGGGACAAAGGCTGACACCGTTCTTATACACATACACAGCACCCGGTGTCGTGATACGGCGACGCACATGTTGGGTGTGTCCACCGTCCATCTATTTCCACCTTGGCATGGATAATGGGCCGTTCTCGACATGCTGTTCTCGATACGTACTTCACCCCCATTCTCAGAGAATGATTAGGCAGATTCTTGAGGGGGTTTGTGAGAAGCTGTGAGATAGGAGGGCATATATACGGAGGTTGCAATCTCACGGCGCTCACGGAGTGTAGTGGATATGGATAAGTTTTCCCGTACTTTTTACAGCGGAAAACGGCGGATGCTTATCCCAAGCTGATTATATAAATTGGTCCCTCTCGGCTTTTTCACCAGCTCCAGAGGTTCTCTCAACTTCATATCCTACTTCTCAAACTTATGGAATCTGTCATAACAAGTCTCCGTAACTCAAGGCATTGGAGAACATTCGTTCCTGATCCAACTCCGGTTCCTATGAAATCATAGACACCGACGCTTGTTGAAGCATGAGCTCCTTTGAATCCCCGAATACGCAGAGTTTCGGAAGAGCATGGCACGATGTGTCCGCCGCTTGCACTATTATAGTCTGTTAATTATGCCTTTCAGGAGTAAGGTGAACGGACGGGAACATCGCAGTATCCACAATACATTGGCTCGGGTAGTAAGGAGAAATAGGGCTTATAATGTACCTGATCTACCAATAATAATAGGACATATGACATACAGATACGAATGACCATACGACTGATCCCATCCATGCAAAGTTAGTGCTCCCAAAGAAGAGGGGAGAACATGTGCATTATGAAGTCCACGAAAGCCTGAAGGTTAAACTACCTCGCATGGATCACCTTCGAAACTCCCCATTTGACTTGGTCAAACGTAGCACCATCACTCGCCTTGCATTCGAGTTCAATCTGTGCCGGTACTTGTGGGAACTGTGTAACAAAGATCTCACCGGCAGAGCCTGGATTTGAGTATATCTGCGTGTCAATAACGCCGAGGGTGGTGGCCCCCGAACCCACATCGCGATCTGGACTATGTGTGCCTAGAGTTCCCAGTTCTTCTATTCCCGTCTCCCCATGTGGTGTATTCTCATAATAGAACCTTTGATTGAGCAAGACCATAAAACAATTGCTATATCTGTAGTAAAGTGAGCAGATCAGCCTCGAAGCATTTGACGGAGTACAAACAATTTCCCAAGAATGTAACCACTGCATACAGTAGTCAACAGGAGACTCATGGAGCGAACTGGGAGCAGCTTACCCAGTCAAGTGAAGATTAGTGAACTATGGTTCTGTTAGTCCCGGGTGCTAAGAACAATAGATCATACTCACGGGAGGTCCAGTTGGTTTGATCACAAACATGATGACGGTTGTCATTGCGACAGCAGCTGTAATCCACAGTCATAACGAGTCTTCGCCTAGACCTAGAAATAGAGGTAAGACATACCTGTCAAGACGTTGGCCTCAAGGGTGAGGATAAGGAGACGTTTCATGATCGCCGTGATAGTTCGACTAACGCATTGACGTCTAAACCTTACCAGCTGAAAATAGAAGTGGTAAGTTTGCGACTGCTGTAGGCAACGTCTATAAGGATGGCCTACCAGATATGTCATGGACCCCGCAATGAGGATATCAGTAACAGCACTTGCCCAGAACCAGAGCTACAGGCGAAGGCTTATTAAGTTATGATTGTATGAATGGAAAATGAGAATCACAGACCATAACTGGTACATAGAATCCCGGCGCATAATTTGTGATGCTCTTAACTGTTCGATCCTAGGTCATGGGATTTGTGATATGCTCGCTTTATGAAAAGCTGGAAACCTACATATATGCCGACCAGCATTCCGTTAACGCCGCCAACAAGGGCAAGCTAAGAGCACAGATCAGATCAAATCATACTCGTAGACTTTTGGGGCCGGCGTACGCAAGCAATAATGGCTGGGAACACCCTCCATTTACTTAGAACCCGTACTCGCCAACAGTAGACGAAGTGAACAATAAGGGCAATAAGGCCGTCCATGAACGGCGAGTCTATGCTCGCCATGCCAAAGTCGAGCATCGCTTCGTAGTTGCCGAAGTTGTAGACAAACCAATGGAAGGCGTCTACCATAGTCATTATGGTCTGGACAGTATCGAGTATGAATAGAAAGTGGACTAGACACCCCGATGAGAAGCGTAAGAAACTGTCGCTGTGGTGGGACGCACCCGTAGCCTTTAGGACTTTGCTATCCCTCAAGTTGCTGGCAGAGCGATTCCAGTACATAACTAGATCAATGGCGTGATTCTGTAAGTGAGCTTCAGAACATGTAACGAATAACTAACAGTATTGCATGATCAGGATGCCAAATAGCCACCAATTGAGGATGATGCCGACGAGCTACAAAGTATGAGTGAGCCGACAAACCAATGCATTCCTAGATGGTGCAGCGTACAGGTGGGCCCGTCCTGTTGTTTTGGAGTTCAACGTGTGTTGCGGCACTGTTGGAAAAGCACTCACTTCAGATTGTTGTTCTTTGGGGAGTCGGCATCCTTGCTCGGACCTAAGGCCATAGCTAAATGATAACCCGTGTCGTTAGAAGTTTAATAGGTTATAGTGGGCGAACTCTGCTCCGGTGTCCCTGCATTCACAAAGTGCCCTTGACTTATAATAACGTATCACATCAGGGGCACCGAGCCACATCTGAACAAGGTCGGGGCCGCAATCGACAAACAGGAAATATCCACTCCACCTGGTTCTGCCCAAGCCCATGGAGTCGGAACCTTGCGTCCAGCAGTGCGTCTGTGTAAACGATACATATCTATATCCTGTCACGCGCGTAGCGAGGCGGTTCCTTCAGCGTGGCATGCATTAGAATGCAGCGGGGCAAGGACTCCGGTGATATCACAGATTTCTCAGATATGTCTTGCTACGCGAGTGGGAATAAGTAGGTATGTGATATGTCAAGTTCCCTGTTGCTTTATTCTATTTTAGGTCGACGGTTATCAATGAAGTAAACATTACGGGCGACTCGTGGCATGCAGTCCTTGGAGTAGTGAGGTGAAGTGCTCTGAGCGAGCTCTGGGCGGAGAAGAGGACATAGGCCAGGGTCGTAGACAAAGATTGCTGAGATAAGGATATGCCATAACGCGGCCGCCGCACCGGCGTCACGACTCCGTGACTATCGACATCTGTCATTTTAGCGTGATACGCTCGTGTAGGCACTGACGCGTCCCTAGCCAACTATCCACGCTGGATCCCCAACTGATCCTCGAAATGGTTTCTCAGACGAATGCCTCCAGGAAGCAGTCCCACTCGAGGTCTCAACAAGGGTAGTCATGAATGACACGCTTGGTCGTGAAAGCCATAAACAAGACCCCACCATAAAGACCTCCGCTTGTGGACTTATGGAAAAAGATATCCTTGACTTGAAACACATTCACCACTGTGTTGTAATGTCGTCCAAGTTAGCGGACGTGTGATACTCATCTGGCCCGAGGATGTAGTATACTAGGGGCAATCTTATGAGTACGGGGTCACGCGAAGGCGCCGATGTAGAGGATGGGACGGTGTTGGTGATGCCGAGGTGTTGGGGGGAGAATGAGAAGGGTTTGATATTGAAGGTTTAAAAACTTTAGTATGCCATTGCTACATGTGCTCTACATTTCCGTATACGAATTGATTGATGTTTATGGGGTACGTAGGCGAATCTCGAAGACATGGAAAATGTTTTCGGATAGCGGTTCGTCGGGGGTTAACGCGCTCGTATCATACATATTACCAAGTCTACAAACACTTCATTGGCTCTCGAACCTTCTGAGTTAGAGCAGTGTCACCTATCACTGATATGGCGCCTCCAGCATGTTGCCCGTATTGAGCGCGCAACTGGTATCAATATTTCGACCAATTCTTTAGACGGAAAGGCAGATCATCGGGTGAGCTATGAATTTGAAGCTTTTTGGACCTTGATGGTTCATATGATGCACTCACCTTGACCCATGTTAAATGCTCACCACCTGCTATTTCAAAACCCCGTTAGGGCGGAGCAGATGATCCAAGTTATCAACTCCGGCAGCACAGGTACGTTTGTCGTTAGTCGTGCCGATAATTGCTGATCGGATGTATTGTGGTGGTCCAACTCCTCCATACAAAGAGGATACCGGATAGTGAGTTCGACTTCCCAGCGAGATACCCTCTCCCGAATGCCAACCCCGCACACGCCAAAGTTTACGGGAGCATACCGCGTCCTGGCTATCCAACTACAATCGCCAATGGAGAATGATTTGGTTCTCGGGCCCGCTGGTGTTGGCAAGTCCGCGGTAGTGCAGACAGTCGCCGAGGACCGCAACGAGATCGAACGACTCAGTGTTGCATTCATCTTCTCTAGGCTCAATCAACGGAATGACCCATATCGCGCGATCCCCACAACTGCCCAGGAACCGACTTGTACTTATGATGAATACAAACGCACAACCGCTCACCGTTTTGCTGATGTTTCGAGGATCCTCGAGAAGAACGTTCATACCCGGTTTAAGCAGTTGATTATTCAACCCCCTCGGCTTCTTGTGACGACCCGACCATCCTGTCTTCAACAACCCTTGCTGACCATCTTGGATGGGTTGGATGTACGCTCTCCACTGGTTTCGTCGCACACTCTTACGAAGCAAGTTTTGGCATGCTCCCGTCATATTGCGATTCTGTGCCGACCATTTGTGTAGAGACGCACGTTGAAGGGTCCCCCGCAACGGTTGATTGGACCACACGTTGCTGAAGACCAAGAAGGTATTGTTAATGAATTCCGAAGCTCGCTATTTGTTTCTTTATTTTGTACGTCTGATATGAAATGCGCCTTGTAATGTTCGGTGAACCGAATGCGGAGTAATCGTATAATTACCCCGATCCCACGCGCACGGTGTATGTTGTTGTTGAATTCTACATTTCTATACTGCTACAAGCAAACCTACTGCTAAGACGCGGTGGGCATATTCTGAGCTAACAGATTATCTACGCCCCTCGGCAGGGTGGTATCTACTGATAGTATAAAGAGGCGCACGGTGTATGATATGTCGTAGTCTTAGTGACGAGACGGCTTGACATGAAACCCCTCAGCACTTAATACCGCTAACTGTAATCGTCATCTCGTTCATCTAGTCCTCATATCCCTCTAGGCTTGTGACATAAGCAAAATCTTTGATATACTTGGCAAAATCCGCCCGCAACGAAACCGCCGACCCACTCAAGCCTGGCTCACTGCAGTGTATATTTGACGAACCTGGCCAAGTGGATTCCGAGATGCCGTTGTATGTATTGGAGCGGTCAAGTACGCGTGAAGAGAATGTGGATCCAGCGGCCATGGTTGACGATACGTTAGATGGCTTTTGCTTTGCCTAGTTTCAGGATGGCGCCGGCAAGGTAGCATCTGGGTTGCACTGTAAGTGAGTAGGAGGAGAGTTGTGATAGGAGCAAACCTGTGCATGCGCAGATTCTTTGGACGTTTAAAGAGGTTCCAGACTCGTCGTACATGCACTCGAGACACAAGACAGCAGTATTGAACTTCTACCACCACCATCATGAACACACGAAGACCTTCCGAGGCAAGGTCGTCCATGGCGTCATTGCATCAGGGACAAAGGTCCCAGAAAGGGGACTGTGGCCTCGTAAGTTACAAATGCGATGAGAAGGGCATTATGATGCGACGCGTTCGATCGATATGCAGTCGCTTGGGTGCACTTTGTGGAAGGATGTGGACAGCAAGAAGGTTTTGGAGGCGGTATTCAAGTGAGTTGATTCTTGTTGTTGTTAGTTAGATGATCTACTGATATGATTGCAAAACTTACTACACCTAATGGAAGTGCTACAAAAATGAGATACAGTAATGGCCAGCGCTCTGGACACACTGGCGATATGTATAATGTAAAGGTTGTCATGCAGAAGGAACCAGGGCGAGTTGACTCCCTAATTACCATTATTTGGGTGCGCTTCGTGCTGTTCCACACATTTACGCCATCCTTCGCCTTTCAATAAAACTATGATAATCATAATACCACTCAACGCCATGAGGATCGACCAGATAGTGTATAACCAGCCTAAGACATTGTCAGAAAGTTGTAGGTACTTCCGACAGCGAAGACTTACCGCTTCCAATACCAACCTAAGGATGAAGATGAGATGAGTCCGTAATGATAAGCGGTGCATACTAATAAACAGACCTGAATAGGTACGGCGATCTCTATCGCAATGAAAGCGAGGATTCCGCGAAACATAGAACCAACAGCGATTGCGGTCGCTGGTCTGCCGTTGTTCGCGTCGACAAGGTACGCCAACGCACTTGAATACGTCCAGCTAAGCATTCATGATATGAGAACGGCAACTTAACAAGTGAAGTTGATCGGGGATGCATACACAGTGGAAAAACCCGACCCAAAAAGCAACGCAGAAGTTAAAGCGACGTGAACTCGGCCATGGGAAGCCCATCCAAGGCCTAGAATAAATGGAGGCAGCAAGCACACACCAGGTATCGTGCTCTTAAGCCTCATCTAGGAGTAGATTAGAATGCCGGTGTCCTCCAGGAGTCGAGAACATCTCACCTCGGGACAGCTTTTACCTCCATTGGCTTCCTTGAGCTGGGCAAGCTTGTAGTCAGACCAGCGCCCCCCCAAAAGACTACCTGTGACACACCCTACACGGTACGAAGGAGGTCAGTGTAGTGCGTACAAAAGGACGGGATGAGACGCACCAGAGCCGACGGCGATGGCCACCACACCGATCATCAGGGGGTCAAGATTATAGAATATACTAAGCGTTCGTGCGCTTATATAGCTGATTAAAAAAGTTAGGGCGAACATGAGCCCTTGGGGAGGTACCAATGAGGGGGGCTTGTGCACCGGTAGTTCATCTAACTCACCAGACGCAAAGAATATGGCTAGGTTATTGACACGCCGTAGCACAGCCCAAATAGGCTTCAGAGGATTGACGTCCTTCAAACGTAAATTCACATCAGCGGTTGGAATCATGAGGGGAGGTATTGCTTTAGCTTCTTCGAGATCTACACGTGGGAGACGGACAGCGATTGGAGTAGGGGGGTTCGAAGCGGTAACCTTGCTTCCAGCGATCTCTCCGAAGCCCTTCAGACGTTGCTTGAGGGCGTCCTGGTAGGTTAGACTCCGTCCCTTGCGGAACGTCTCGTGAAAGAAACACAAGAACGAGAACCAACTCGTTCCCGAAACAATGCTAAGGAACCAGAAAATTGAACGCCAACCAAAGCCTGTCGTTAGAGCACCACCAAGTATAGGGCCGATTGCCTGAAATGGGGTGCGCAGGTGACTATTTTCTTTCACAGATAGAACAAAAGAATTGCACTCACAGGACCGAGGAAAGGAGAAATGTAATATATACCGAGCTATAGGACCGCGCAAAGCTAGCATTAGTCCCTAGCTAGGATGGTTGACTACTTGGACACGCACCTTCGTTCCGCGCTCTTGGGGCTCAAAAATATCAGTGAGGGTCGCTGTTCCGATGGCAATAACTGCACTCGACCTGGACAAGGAAGTTGAGCCAGGGCTATTGTAAGGTACACACGCGATACCTCATACCCTGCAGCTTGGACAGCCCGAAAGGCAATAATTCTGAGAAAAGTTTGAATAGGTTTCCTGAAAGGCTGGAAAACAGACCTACAGTGCAATGCGTTTACTGATCGCAATAACAATTGATGCAATTGTAAAGAGTGCCAATGAAATTAGATACACTAGCTGCAAGGTGATCAACTTTGAGTTCGATACAAGGGAAAGGCGGAGAACACATACCTTCCTTCCCTTGACCTCGCTGATTGCGCACCAGGCCAGTGGCGTCAATCCTTGTGTGAGGATGAACATCGACAAGCTCAGGCTAAACTGATCGCTTGTAGCACCAAGCTCCCGTTCCATTTCTTCGACGGCAGCTAGACAGGTCTTTAGTCCCCCACGAAGTTGACACTTTTGTGTCGATAACGCACGGTTTTCAATATTCCCAGAGAATCCGGCAATCATAGATGCCATGGTGATTAAAAATAGGCTAAAATACTAAGTGTACCAACAGAGGGTTGATTGTAACATTAACGTTTGTTCGGCTTAAAGCACGTACTTTTCGAGGGTTTGGCCATTGACGAGGGTCATCCTCAACAGGCGTTTGTTCAATGTCGACCACAGTTGATGTTGTGGCTCCACACAGTGGCTGAGGGCTTGCCTGAAGGTAGTTGGGTCCAGCTATAACGTCCGTGATTTTCGTGGTATTGTCTGTGGATTCGTTAGACGTCATGAAATGAGGGTGGGGGTAGGAATCTTCTAGTTGTTCGTCGAAAAGGTGTCTCGGGGGATCCTATTTGAGGGCCCAGCAAATAGATGAACGAAGCGACCTGGTAACGTCTTCGAGGCTTAGGGGATAATCCTATGAGTTTTCATAACTTCTCCCACCCGGGGTGAAAACCCGGGAAGGTGGTACAAGGGAGCACCAATCATGGATATCTGGGTGTTCATTTCCGAGACCTGCGACTTGTTTGATGCTACGGCGGCAGGAGATACGGTAGAAGAAGCGAATGAGTGAAGAAGCTGTGCGCGGTACTGGCAATGCGCTCTATTGACTAAGAGAGCTAAGCAACAAAGACGTTTCCGGGAGTAGCTCGATGCAGGCACCGACATTAACAATGCTGGTTTGCGGTCTTGCCTCTTCTACCTACGCCCTCGGACAGATCAACAGGAGACAGGAGGGAAGGGACCATGGAGAGAAGCTGTTATGGGCATGGGGGTCGAGAATCAACCTAACAGGTTCGGTCGGATCGCATTGGCAAGGCACGCGCTTATGGGATCCCATCTTCTCCGAGTCGGGCGCCTTTGGGAAGATATAGCGCTGTATCGTATAGGTATCGCAACGTTTATGAAATGGAGTAGCCTACAGAACACGTGCGTCCTCCCCCCCTTTGTGCATCGATATGCTACGACAAGGACTATTCTGGAAGGAAACCAGCATGTTGCGGATGAATTTCTCCTTGATGCTGTTCATATGAAGTGATAAAAATACGAACCATAGCATGAGAACATATACGCGAGGACGGCTGGAACACATTGCTGCTGCTGCGGTCGATATTAGAGTCATTATGCACCATTATATTCAATCCCTTGCAGTCCGTATTAGCTTGCATGTCAAGCCCACCTCCAGACCTGAAACACAATGTGATAATGAGGTTATTGGTTGGACCAACTCTCTCGGTGTGGACTCTACAACCCGTGTTCATCGCCGCATATGCAAGCGTCATGACCCAAGAAGCCATATATATGCTTCGTGCCGTTTGTATGAGTAAATCCATCATCCCATCAGAATTGAGAGGTTGAACTCACCAAGTCCGCAGGTCCCAGTCATTGGTCCAATGCACCAGTGTGCAGCGCGCAATGTGAATTCTTTAAGCTCTATGGAGAAAATGAGGCCCAGTCCGATGATGACGGCGCAAGCGGCAATGTTGGGTAGTCATTTACAAGCCAGTCCAGAGCCCAGGTCCCAGAGCGAGTGTCCCTCCCAGTCGATCGAGTCCCACACGCTTTGTGTAAAGACGGGCTAGCAAGGCAGGAGGAACAACGCCAATGGCCAGCGGCCAGGTACCACACGTTGGCCGTGCTTAGCGCTGAGCGCTATGGAGGGCTGAGGGTTATACTTCACATGTGTCAACTGCGACTCTTGGCTATGATTCTCTAGTGTCCGACGCATCTCCATGATTCAGTCCAGAGGGGGTTGCCGCGAGACCCAATCTGAAAACCCTGGGAATGCCTGTGTAGGGATCAGAGAAGGCACAAAATTGGAATAAACTCTTTCACCCCATGGGCCTACTTGTGAATGTATAACCGTGAGACACACCATCGGTGTTGGCCGCACCAAATTTCGGCTACAGTTCATGGGCTTAAAGGAAAATCTTAATAGTCTAATAGTTAATATCACAAGGAGAGAGATTTTTTTGGGTTTGATTATCCGATGGACAATTAACCCTCGAATTCTGCATCTCCCGGACGGCTACAATGATCTACTTCAAAACGCAAGTCCTATCTCGAGTCCAAAACCTTTTCAATCCCAAGGAAACGAACCACATTGTCTATTGTCAATCCAAGTTCCTGGTCTTCCTAAATAACCCGCCGGCTCCCCCTCCCGGTTCTGCCGGAGAATCTGTGCAGCCATCTTCGATGCGTCCCCGGCATTTCTCTGAGTCTCGACTCAAACTCTAACACCATCTCCAGACCGAGACTTCAATAAACCAGGGAGAACTGATGGATGTGGAAGGCCTTTACGTTCTCAGAGAACCGCTTTCCCGGGATCGCAGCGGGTGAAGGACAACTCCAAATGAAATGTCAGTCCCTTCACGTCCTCAAAGCAATCTCTTGCAGAATCCCAGCTATGCGGTTCTCCGAAGGTGGCTCGAGAACTTTTACCGTACAAGTTACCCGGATTCGTATTCAGGGAGGTGACTCGCCGCCAAAGAGGGACAGTGTGGTGCAGCCGCGTGCTGGAATACGAGGGAAAACGTCTCTGGTGGGAGAGTTTCGCTTACTGGCACAATAGAGAACAGCCTCCAGAGAAGAGCTCGAGAAAAAAAAAAAAGACGTCGCAATCGCGCTGGGAAGCGGTATGGGCTTGCCATGCTGGTTGTGGCGAAGAAAGCGGTAGGGGGACCATTAGGCACCAGATAAGGTTCACATGCCTTAGCTATATTATGTAAGCTACCGAATCATGTCTCCATCAGAGATTACAAAAAAAACACTAAGAGTTTGACTACGGGAGATCAGAACCACAACTATCAGGAGATTATACCACCAATCAGTGCTGCAGCCGCAGCAGATAACCTCGAACCGGTCGAGCAGAAAAATATCGTCTGATCTCACGCCAGACGTGACAGCTGCTTTAGAACTGATAGTGCCACACTATATACATTCCTCCCCAAAATCATACAACAAAGTGTACAGCGTCCCATCGTCCAAAGGGAGAGGAGAAGGGGTGAGGACCAACCAAAAAAATCGAGCCGAGGTTTAACAAAGAATAAAATCTACACATAACCCACCCACAACGACCGCAGCTCAACAAATCTGAACCAATGTCCTTCCCCTAGTCAACCCCCTTTTCACAGCCTTCTTCGGACTCCTCTTAAGTGCATTCGGCCTCGGATCTTCCTCGCCTTCCAAAACCTCCCCATTCGCACCTAAGCCAATTCCACGTCCAACAGAGGTACTGATACTACCACCACCTTGTCCACCTTCCCCACTGTGTTGCTGAGACCCAGATTCGGAACCAGAAGGCGTATCTTCGCGATAATACCCCGGGCGTCCACCTTGAGACTGGCTCTGACTCTCAATCACACTCGCCGCGTCCGGATATAACTGTGGATCGTACGCCGAAAGCGGAGCTGGGTATTGCTTCTCTGGTGGAATAAAGTTTGTGGGTTGCGATTGGGAACGGGAGTGCGTAGGCGGGAATTTGCGTGGGGATTGAGAGTGTGAACGAGGTTGGGATTGGAATTGCGATTGCGATTGGAATTTGAACGGCGATTGGGATTGAGAAGAAGACGTGGATTGTGGTGGTGGTGGTTTCTGAGGGTCGGTTTGCTGTTTTTGTTGTAACCGCCGTTCTTGTTCATACCAAGTTTCCGACTGTGACCTTGCCAATCTCAAACGCTTCGCTTCGCTATCCCCGTCTTCCTCGTCGTTCTCGCATACACCATCATCATTTGCCCAAGCCTGATGCGGTGACCTCTTCTTCGACGTCGACGAAGGTACCACCGAAGTGTCAACTTGCGGTTGCGAACGAGGTGGAATCCTAATCGTTCCAGCACTCGCATTGGCGCCGGTACTAACATTCCCAGTCGCAGCAACCCAAGCACCAACACTCTTCCTCGCTTCCTCTCTTTCCCTCTCCCTCTCCTCTTTCTCCCTCTCCTGCTTCATCTCCTTCTCAACCCTCTCCGCATCCTCCGTCTCTTTCTCCAATTCATCCTCCCGTCTTTTCCGCAACGCCTCCTCCGCCTCCAATCTCTCCCTCTCCCTCTCCCGTTCCATAGCCATCGCCATCCGCACCACACGATCCACGATAAGGAACAACGGTCGTACACCATGCACGAGTTCATCACGTTCCGTGTATGTAGGTACGTGAGTGTACCTGAGCGTAAGATAAGGATACGATCCATCAGGATTGAATCCCCACCCCTCTATCATGCCCACACCACTATCATTACCACCCACACCCACACCTACAGACTCGGCATAATCCAAACCTAAATCCCTCACACGCGCCTGAGCAACCCCAACCAACCGAACCGCCCTCACCCTATTCCTCTCATCGAACTCTTCGAGATTTTTGATATCATCAGCACTGCAGCGTTTAGCGACTTCGTCCATGCTTATCCATCCGATTTCAATTAGTCTCCGGAGAGTTTTTCCGGGAATGGGAAGTGTGCGCGGGTTTTGGCGGAGTCGGTATTCGAATTCGCCGAGTGCTTTGTAAGGGTCGAAGAGTTCTGGTGTAAGGGGTATTTGAGCGTTTGGGTTTGAGTTGTTGCTGGTATTTAGATTTGAGTCGGCGTTTGAATTTGGGTCCGAGTTGGCGTTTGGGGTGGGGTGTGTAGAGGATGGTATAGTAGTGGTAGTAGGCAGTGACGAGGACGTAGTGTAGGGAGGGTACATTGCATAATCCCGAACTTTGATTTTTTGTTTTGCGAGTTGGTTGGAGATGTATTCCGGATCTGGGTCTTCGGGTTCGGTTGGGACGGGTGATGGATACCTGTGGTTGGTGGAGTTTACGTCTGTGGACACGTCGAGCGTGGACGAGGTGGGGTTGGGTTGGAGTGGCGCCGTGGTGACGGTAACCTGTGGAAATGCGAGTCATGCAATGGTAAGTCTAAAATCAGTCACGTAGTGCGGCAAGCGTACTGGTTGTTGAGGTTGGGAACTTGGGCTTTGAGGTTCACCCATAGAGATATCTCCATCGTGGTCCTCTAATTCTAGAGGCTGGGTGCCGTCTTCCCATTCATCGATATCATCCACCTCAATATCGGCGTCAACATCAATATCGTCGCTATCATTGTCATCGTCGTTGACATTGTTGAACTCAGCCGAATTACCCCGAGGCTCAAACACTGAAGAGCCGGTAGATCCAGCGTTTGGAGAGGTATAGCTGAAAAACACGTCGCCGTCGCCAGCACCAAAGGATGGCGTAGCCCCCAAGGAGTCTAAGGTCTGCGTTCGCCCGAGTGGCTTCGATTCCGCTTTCGGCATGCTTTGTTGAGTCTGACTCGAAGTGGCACGACTGGCGGAATGAACGTGGGAGGGTTGATTCGTAGACGGGTTGGTGGTAACAGTGAAAGAGGAGGAGGAAGGGGGCTGGGGTATATCAGGAGCAGGGGAGCCAGGAGTAGTGGGATCAGCGAGGATGTGAGTGGTGGCTGAGTTTGGACGGAGTTGTGCTTGTCCCGTGGCTATTGTGTCTTGATGTGACTTTTGTTGACATGAGTCCTATATTGGCGTGGTCATTAGAAGGATTCAGATTAAGGTGGGAGACTTGCCATAATGTAGTCTTGGTCCATGGGTGAATTAGATTAGGACCAAGACGGGGGGAGACTTGTACTTATATGGGAGTGGTGGAGGAGTGGTGCGTGTGCGGCGCCGACGCGGTGTGCAGTGCGATGGCTGCGGGAGTTCAAGGAATGACTCACACACCCCGACGCCGACAACCTGCCCATTTGGGACAAGCCACCGGGGCACCCGACGTTTATTGACATTTGTTTGGTAGGTGATTACTGCTACAGTTGTACAATAGGGGTTATCAGGTGGTTTGCCGTGGAAGCGCTTTCCATCCCTTCCTTAGTCCCATCTTCGTGATCAGATCTGCAGGCATGCAGTACACCGGATCTAGGTCTTCGAGGTTTGGGTAGCCCAGGAGTGAAAGCCCTGTGAGTAGTAAGTATATGCATCGATTGGGCGATGGTGTGCCGCCTGACGCACCTGCGACGCCGAAGAGAGTGTGAAACACGTCGACCATGTCACCCGGGCGGTCTGCGATTCCGCCGCCATCAAGATCTTGCGCGGAAAGAATGAAAGATGTGAGTTTCTTAGAGTCAATGTAGTCCAGTTTGTTTAGGATGGAGAGCGCTGATAGGACCCAGAAGCTGTAGCATACCTATCACATCGGGAAATATCAGTGTGATGCAATATGATATTAGCCTTCACGCACGTCTTCCAGTTTTTCTGGGCGCCCATTCAGCCCGCCGTTGGGCAGTTGACGTTCGGAGAGCCACCAGGAGAGAGCATCAGTGTCAACTACATCCAGTCTGTCGAGGACTGCAAGTGTTGCTACGCAGACAAATACTAATACATCAACGCCAATTAGCACATGTTAGTCAGACTTGAAAGGGCATGTACCACCTTGGGCGGCGTGACTCTCCGCGCCGACGCAACTGCCAAAACCACCATCAAAGTTCTTGCAGCGCTGAATATATTCCACCGCTTTCTCAGTATTCATTTTATCAAGTTGGCCCAGGAGTGAGAGTGCAAGAACTGCGCAGCACGAAAAGCGAGTGTCGATCTCGCCGAATGAGTCTCCGGCGAACACGCCCGAGGGTTGTTGCAGCGATGTAATAACTACAAATCATGATCAGAGGAGAACACATAGCGAGACGTTGGGGGACAAACAATTGACGACGCGAGGAATGTCAAGTCTATCAAGCGCATCTTGCATAACCAAGATCTGTATCCCGCTCAACGTTGACAAGAGGTGTGCATCGTGGTCTGGGTGTGCACCAAATCCACCTGCACAAGTTTAATACTCAATATCAACATACACCCCGGGCGGAGAACAGAAGCAAAAAGCACCAGCCTCGTCATCCCAGCAACTCACCACAAACTCGACCATCTCATCCCTATCCAGCGCATCCTTGTGTCCCATGACACACAACGCCGTCAGGCCCCAATAAACCGCATTCAGTCTCAAATGCGCAGTGAGATGATACACGAGTTCATCGTCGCTCTTGCCGAGTTTCTGGATGTACTGAACGTGTAGAGGAACGTTGAGAGCAAGATCCATGAATCTGAATACTCCCACGCCCATTCACCTCCTTCCACTTCCATGCGCGCTGGGCTGGTGACCTGGCTCGTCCTCATCCACGTCGCCGCCATCCTCCTCTTCTCCCGCGGCTTCCTCCTCAGCCGCCTTGCCCTCTCGGATGTCTCAAAACTCCACCAAAATGCTCACGAGCGTCCTCAACAAACACACAAGCGCGCCGTCATCCTCATAGTCGACGCACTCCGCTTCGACTTTTGTTCACCAAATCCACCAGAACCACGGAACCCATATCACCATAATGTATTGACTCTTCCCGCAGAACTGACAAAAGCGCATCCGGGACATTCATTCTTGTTTAATGCATATGCGGACCCGCCGACGACGACCTTGCAGAGGATCAAGGCTTTGGCCACTGGATCGTTGCCCACTTTTGTGGATATGGGGAGCAATTTTGGGGGATCCGCGATTTTGGAGGATTCGATTGTGAAACAGATGCAATTGGCCAATAAATCCGTATGTTTAGTGCATTTACTCATGAACTCGTATGTTAATGGGCTGCATGCGCGCAGGTCGCATTCATGGGCGATGACACATGGCTCTCTGTCTTCCCCTCTTCATTCCATCCGAACCTTACATTCCCATACGACTCTTTCAACGTCGAAGACCTTCACACGGTCGACACCGGCGTCCTCACACACCTCTTCCCGCTCCTCCGCAACTCTCATCCAAACCTTCCCCTATCCAACACTACAAACCAATTCGACTTTCTTATAGGTCATTTTCTTGGTGTAGACCATGTCGGGCATCGTGTTGGCCCGTCTCATCCTTCAATGCACGCCAAACTAACTCAACTCGACACCGCACTTCGTCAAGTTGTCCAATTATTGGATGATGAGACTCTGCTCGTCGTATTAGGTGATCATGGAATGGACCGCGCGGGAGATCACGGAGGGGACGGTATTCTCGAAACTTCATCCGCTTTATGGATCTATTCCAAAGGCCCGGCGCTAATGGACACGACTCTAGGCCAGGAGATCTTTCCAGGATTAGTCGGGTACAAAACCTTCCCAGGGGAGAAAACGCGCTGGAGGTCTGTCCAACAAATCGACTTGGTACCAAGCCTAAGTATGTTATTGGGTTTACCGATCCCATATAACAACCTGGGAAGTGTCATTCCCGAACTCTTCTGGCGTTCCTCCACCAAAAAACCCACCAAAAAAACCCATCAACCGACCTCGCCCGATCTCGAACTCGAAAAAGCACTAACCCTCAACTCCCTCCAAATCAACCAATACCTCCAAACATACCGTACGTCCTCCTCAGGCTCCGAACTCGACTCTACGTGGTCCGTACTCCAACAAACCTGGGACGCCATCTCCATCGCACCTAAACTGCAATCAACTACCTCGGCGCTAGAAATGAAACTCGTCACAATGGCGAATTACAATCGAACGGCACTATCCGCGTGTAGAGCTATCTGGGCACAGTTTAATCCGGTGCTTATGGCTGCCGGGTTGGCTGTAATGGTTAGTGCGGTACTGACTACGTGGTTGGTGTATCTTGGGTTGTCTTTACACGGATTGGGTGGAGGTGAAAAGGTTTTGGGGGCGCTTGTGCCTGGGGTATGGAAAATCACTTTCGGAGCGGGTATAACCGTGTTCGTGCTCTTCCACATTGTGGAGAGTGTGTTCCCAAACTTGGTCACGGGTGTACCGATGAATGCGCTCGAGGTGGCGGTATTTGTTGGACCGATGTTGGGATGTGTATTCGTCGGTGTCTTGGTTTGTGGGCAACCGGGATTTGCGCTGAGGAGAGTAAGGACGGGAATATTGAGTAAGAGTGGTGTGTTTGGAGGGCTGGTGTTGGTGTTGCATACGCTCTCGTTTTTCTCGAATTCGTTTACGTTTTGGGAGGATCGAGTTGTGCTTTGGTTGGCTGCGAGTTCAGTCATGCCGATGGTTTTATGGGGTGTCGCTGCGCCTGGCTTGTCTTCCACTTCTTCATCGTCGCCCACTTCAGCCTCGGGAAAGAAGAATAAATCTAATGCAGGTTCCTGGAGTAGATTGGGCTTGGCGAGCCTGAGAGGCAGGATTTTGGGATTCACGTTCCTCTTCCTTATCTGTATCAGACTCATGTCGCTCGTGACGGTGTGTAGAGAGGAACAAGGCGCATATTGTCATGTTACGTTTTATGCTACGCCTCCTTCGCCTTCACTTGCTTCTACCCCTGCATCCTCGCTCGATCTCGGTCTTGGTGCTGCCTCGAACGCCTCTAACGCAACTGCGCCGGAGCCGATGACGATCGTACCAACGTCCACAACTCCGCCCACCTGGTCACTCATTCTCTCCCTACCCACCGCACTCGTTCTTCCGCTTGTCATCACCAGGATTCTGAAGGTTACGAAGAGCGATAATGGGATTGCGCCTGTTATCATTCGGGGTGTCGTCACGCCCGCTCTAGTTGGTTCGTGGGTGTTTTGGATGTTGGAGTGGGCCGAGAGCGGTGGTACGCATGGTGGCGCCGTGGAGGGTATAGTCGGACTCATTGAAGGCCTCATGAGATTACGTTCGTTGAGGTCATGGATCGCTAGAGGCGTTGTGGGTTGGGTCGTGCTTGGGTCCATTGGTTGGTGGATGGTACCACTGTGCTTGGATATTCGGGTGTCGGCTACCTCGCCTACGATCGCCACCACCTCCACTTCCACTGCCTCAACACCACAGGTGACGAGAACGCAAGTAACGATTCTTGGATATGCGAATGCATATGGAGCGCCGTATCTTTTGTGCTACCTGTTGGTTTTCGCGGTGGTGTATTTGTGTACGCCGTTGCCTGGACAGGTCGTGCTTGGGCTGAGTGCAGTGGCGCTTGTGTCATACCTTGAGGCGGTGGATGCAGTTAGGGATGTACGGGAAATTGAGACATTCGTTGGGAGGACTTTGAATCCTCATACTACGACCGACAGAGCTAACAAAACCGCCGGAGGACAGGAAGACGGAGAAGAACCAACGACTTCCGTAACGACCCTCCCACTCATCCTCCTCTCCTTCATCACGTTCTTCGCTACGGGCCACCAGAGTACAGTCTCCTCTATACAATGGAAAACGGGCTTCGTCCTGAGTGAGAGTGTGCAGTACCCCTGGAGTGTAATCAGCGTTGTGCTGAACAGTGCTGGTGCGTTTCTGGTCCTGGGGTTGGTGGGTGGTGTGTTACTTGGGGGTTGGAAACGGGCCCCGTCATCTTTGGATTCTTCCCCCACCTCCAAAAATCCCCTGGCAAGCGTAAAATTAACCCCGACTCGACAAGGAGGAAAGTTGGGTGAAGATATCGAACATTCCTCACTCTTAACGACGCTCCTCATACAACTATATTTCCTTACACTACTCCTTGGCGCATCGACGAGCGCAGCAGTGCTGCGGAGACATTTGATGGTGTGGAAAGTGTTCGCGCCGAGGTTTATGGCTGCGGTTGTTGAGTTGGGTGTTGTAGATTTGGGAGTGGTTGTGGCGTGGGGCGTGCCTGGTGTGAGTTCTGGGAGGGTGGGGAGCGGTGTGGTTAGGAGAGTCGTGGAGAGGGTCGGGTGGGTGCTTGGACGGGTTGGGATTGGGAAGGGTGGTGGTGCTCGGGAGAAGGACGAGTAAGGATGTCGATAGATTTCATTTTCAAGAGATAGAACATTTGTAATCTTGGTTTTTCGTTTGCCGTAACATACCCGAAGATATGAATTATTGTACGTGGAATGGCTCGAGATACGTTGTCTGTGATGGGTAACATTTAGAACACATCTGTTGCAATGCCGCTTGTATATCAGTTGCCTACTACCTTTGAGCCTGAGCATTCGATATATGTCTCTCATCGCCGTACATTCGTCTTAAAGATGGAGCTTCTGACATTCAACTAACCGGACGGCCTATCATGTCGTTCTCGGCCCCAATTCCAGAGTCATATGGTGATAGTCCTACTGTTCATGTATATTAGCAATCTGGCAGCATACCATGTAGGTCACAACAAAGCGCATGTTCATCCACATGAAATCAAGAATCCGGCACATCTTTCCACGCAATGATAAACTCAATGGGGTCCTATCCCTCATAGATCTCCTCCGTTCCCTTTTTATCTGGTCCAGTTCACTAAAAAGAGCATCCACGAGATGTGGATCAGCCATCTTATCTGCCTCATGCATGGCCAGGCCCAGGTGAAAGTAATGACATAAATAAGCTCTTATACTGCCGCAGCACACTAGGCTGAGGAATTCTTTGCTCTGTGTTAATGTGACTACCCTCCGGACTTACCGTGGATTGAGGTTGCACAATTTCACATTCTATCAAGTCAGCATCAAAGTTCATAAGCTAGATGTCTATGCTATACAGGGGATACATTCAGAATAACTACAAGGCCGGAACCATATCCAAAACAGGCTTTGTCACCAGAATATGCATTTGATGCAATAGCACGATAGGGAAGGGGGATCCAGCAGTGACAAGCTGCACCCAGTACCCAGTGACGATCGTGAGAGAAGGAGAGCGAAGTATGGGACAGGTGAGGGAGTTCAACATGTGAATCCTTAGACAGAAGGTTGGGCGCTTTGGAAACCAAATCCCGAATTCTAACAATGCCAGATTGTGATGAGATAACTTGGCTGTCATCATGCGGAAAAGCAACAGATATCACTGACTCTGTGTGACACTCGAATGTAGCCTCCACCTCGCCCGTCCTGGCATTCCAGACCCAGACTTTCTGACCATCCGATCCTGAGACAACTCGCGTGTCATCGCATGAAAATGCGACAGATCTCACGAAAGTGTTGTGGCCCTCGAATGCAGCCTCCACCTTGCCTGTCCTCGCATTCCAAACCCGGGCTGTCTGATCGTCCGATCCCGAGACAACTCGCATGTCATCATGCGAAAAAGCAACACATGTCACCCAATTTGTGTGACCCTTGAATGTAGCCTCGACCTCACCCGTCCTCGCATTCCAAATCCTAATTGTCTGATCATTCGATCCTGAGACGACTCGCGTGTCGTCGTGCGAAAAAGCAACACATGTCACCCATAATGTGTGGCCCTCGAACGTAGCCTCCACCTCGCCCGTCCCCACATTCCAAATCCTAATCGTCTGATCATTCGATCCCGAGACAACTCGCGTGTTGTCATGCGAAAAAGCAACAGATGACACTGGCTTTGTGTGGCCTTCAAATGTAGCCTCCACCTCGCCCGTCCTCGCGTTCCAAATCCTCATCATCCGATCAGTTGATCCCGCAACAACTCGCGTATTGTCATGCGAAAAAGCAACACATGTCACCCCATTTGTGTGGTCCTCGAATGTAGCCTCGATCTCGCCCAGCCTTGCATTCCAAATCCCGATCGTCTGATCATGCGACCCCGAGACAACTCGTGTGTCATCATGCGAAAAAGCAACAGATACCACTGAACTTGTATGGCCCTTGAATGTAGCCATCACCTTGCCTGTCCTCGCATTCCAAATTCTGATCGTCCGATCCCATGATCCTGAGACAACTCGTGTGTTGTCATGCGAAAAAGCAACAGATATCACCGAATCTGTGTGGCCCTCGAATGTAGCCTCGACCTCCCCTGTCCTCACATTCCAAATCCTGATCGTGTGATCATGCGATCCCGAGACAACTCGCGTGCTGTCATGCGAAAAAGCAACACATGTCACCCAATTGGTGTGGCCCTCGAATGTAGCCTCGACCTCGCCCGTCCTTGCATTCCAGATTCTGATCGTCTTGTCATGCGATCCCGAGACAACTCGCGTGTCGTCATGTGAAAAAGCAACAGATGAAACCCATAATGTGTGACCCTCGAACGTAGCCTCGACCTCGCCCGTCCTTGCATTCCAAATTTTGATCATCTGATCAATTGATCCAGAGACAACTCGCATGTCATCATGCGAAAAAGCAACCGATGCCACGAAATCTGCGTGGCCCTTGAATGTAGCCTCCACCTCGCCCGTCCTCACATTCCAAATCCTGATCGTCTGATCAGTTGATCCTGAGACGGCTCGTGTGTTGTCATGTGAAAAAGCAACAGATGTCACGGCAGTGTCGTGGCCCTCAAATGTAGCCTCCACCTCACCCGTCCTCGCATCCCAAATCCTGACCTTCCCATCAGCCCATCCAGAGACAAGTTGACTGTCATTGTTGGAGAAGCCAACAGAGCAGACCTGCGAAGGTCCACCAATACAAAGTTCCATTGGTCCCCATGAATCAGGTAATCCCAGTATGACCTTTGGTCCCTGCTTCACCTGTGTACCGTAAACTTGACGCAACAACGACTTCTTGGGAATCCATGTGAACGCGCACTGATATACCATGAAGCAATACTGCTGAATGCCCTCGAAACCCATCCGCAAAAATCGACAGGCGTCATCAACAAACAATTGTAGATCTTCAGTATCTGTAGCCGGGATTGACTACCATCGTATCAGCGCTTGAACCTTACTTTGTAATCAAAACTTACTGTGAGGGCCGCACTTGCATTGAGAAGCGAATAAATGCCTGTCCTCAATTCATGAACCACGCTCAGACACTCCATCCAATGGAAGAGGTGTGTTTCCAAGAATTTGCGCAGAGCTTCAATAAGGGGTGCAATAACCAGCTGGTCTGAGCTTTGGACCTCACTCAAATGATCGGCCCAGTAAACACAGGCATATTTGAGTGCCTCGGGGATTTTGCTTGGATCTTCGGGTGGGTTGGTGCTGTCCATACGCGTGACGGTCATTTCTTCGGGGACCTCACAGATGTTATACTTGAGCGACCCGTTCATCAACTCGAGACATCTGAGTGCGAGTACTGCATGACCATGGGCGGGGAGGAGAGGTGTGAACGGGGAGAAACGTTTTGGTGGGCAGCGTTCGGGGTCCACCAGGAATTCTGGGAAGGATGCATGGAACGAGGAAACGGGGGCGTTTTCTTCAGAGGGAATATGAATGACGGAGCTGAGTAGTGATAAGTGCGTCTCCGGCTCTGGTATCTTAGACAACGCGGAAAGCGCCTTGAGTGATAACGGACGCCGTAAGAATATGACGAACAAGACGAGGGTCTCCATCTGTGACAATTCGTCTTCGTCACGAGGATCGCAAGCTTGTTTAACAATATCTCCGTAGAGGTCATCAATAGCCGAAGTTTGGTGCCGACTCCTTGTGCGTTTGGCCAACGACGTGAGCCGTTGCTTGTAATTGCGCCTGCCTTCCCGAATATAGCGCTGTGACGTAGAAGCGTAGACGAAAAGTTTCCCAGAATCCTTGACAATTTGGGACAGTTCACTTTCCGGAGGCCACCCGTCCTCGCTGATAGGATTCCAGATCCTCTTTATCTCCATTAGAGATTCCTTCATATACAATCGAATGTCGCTCTCCACTATATCCTTCTCGATCTCGTGAAGCAAGAAGGTGTCATGAGAACCGTGAGAGGAATCAAAGGCGGCAGGAATGAGGTGGTCGGCTCTGCTGACAAGGAAAAACTTGAGGGGAAGGCCCGATGCAGCGCTGAGAATGAGCTGAATGAGGCGATAGACAAAATCAGGATTTGTGCATTCGTCGAGAGCATCGATAACGACAATCTTGTAAACCCTGGGCCGATCCCCGACGACAGTGCGTAACGGGCCACAAATGAGTTTTTGGAACTGCTCTTTCAAGTCGTTCGACTCGATCAGATCCGGGTCCTTCTCAAGGACTTTCACAACCTCCACGTTGAGAGTAGGCGAAGTCTTAGCGAGGCTATATGCAACGCTCGGGATGATGAGCCGCGGATTGCTGGCTTTTTCTGAGGCTCGTGAGCAAAAGAAACTGGCCCCGAGCATCTGCCGTTTTTCCAAGAGCTCACACAGCGACTGCGCGATTGTCGACTTTCCGGTGCCCGCCATCCCGACGAACCAATACACCTTAGCGCCCTGCTCGTCGGAAGCCCAGGCTTCCAACATTTCGAGGACATTAACGCGTGTACCAGGCATACATCCTCTAGGTTCACCGTAGGCGGAGCGCCGAGTTTTATACGAAACGCTCTCAGGACGAAGCTTATCAATTGAGCCTGTAATGATGTGAGGACCACAGGTTACTATTCGCATGAAGAGGAGCAACCTACGGGAATTTAGCAGCTGTTGATGGAATATATGAGGCTGAAAGTAATTCCTCAGGCGCGAAAATCACTTACTTGTAACATGTTCTGTACGTTTACGTTGGTGTGGAGTTGTATATCGATCTGTGGAATGCAATGGGTATCATGTACACAGGAGCACGATCCGCAGTTTGAGCGCCTACCAGGAAGAGATCACAAGCACTGTTGAGGTTCCTCGTAGTCCCTTGGATTTTCCCGACATCGTCGGAAATTTCGGCAACGCGGGTCGCCAATGATCGACCCTGCAAGTCCTGGACAGCTTCAACCAAGTGCTCGATTGCTCTGTGAAGACGCCGAAGAGAAATCAGATACGAAAAACAAGAAAGCGAGGCTGAATACGCACGTGGAGAAACTTTGGACTCTCTCTTCAAGCGCATTCAATCCTCCTGCTTCCTTGTACCTTTCGACGAGTGATAAGATAGAGTTCAACCTTTTCTCGAGCGCCACTAGTTCCTCATTATTTGTGGAAACGCCCTGCCAATCAGAACTCAGTGGTGTGAATACGATAGGAGTGGCTTGCGCACATCGTAAATTTTGTAAATTGTCGTGATTACAGCTGCGGCTGTTTTTAGGGGTGGGCAGAGGTCGGAACAGTCCTTGAGTCCTGCTGCTACGACCGCCAGTCCGCGAAGGGCAGTGCTGCCCAGAGCTTTTGCCTTCTCGGGAGATGTTGGCGGGTTTGGCTGCGGTGTCGGGATGATATCCTGATACTCGCTGCTAGAGGTAGCAGATACTGTTGTCTGGGCTGTTTGGGGAACCTGGGATGTCGCGAGTGTGCGGGGAAGAGTTCTAGGGTTCGGAAGGGCATGAGGAGCTGCAGGGACTCCAAGGACCAAGGCGGTTGTGATTAATGCAGCAATACCCTCTGGCCTTTTTCTTCTGAAGCGTTTGAGATGAGAGGACATTGCGAATCAACTAGGAGTGTACAGGTAATAGGAGTCCCAGAACGAGCTGGGGTTAGGTCGACGCATAAGAATGATGCATCCACGCCCATACTATTTTGGGGTGAGAGACCAGACTCGGGGCGAGGCTGCAGACGAGGCTAAAAAAGGAAACATCCACATTGGGTTTCCCCTTTCCATCCTGCGTTCCAGCTTCGTTTGTCAATCGTCTCCGACACGACACGCTAGAGAGGATTTGGGAGTGCTTGTGCGAGGTGTCTGTCCGACTTGGATATTCGCTAGATTGATTCCTCGACAAACAACAGTGTGTAGCCGCTCAATTTATATTCCTTGAAAATCTCGTTGACATGATAGCGGCGAAACCAGCCAGTGCCAGCAACGTGCTTCGTTCTACCTGGAGTGTGGAAAATCACTTCTGGAGCGGGTATAACCGTGTTCGTGCTCTTCGGCATTGTGGAGAGAGTGTTCCCAAACTTGGTCACGGGTGTACCGATGAATGCGCTCGAGGTGGCGGTATTTGTTGGACCGATGCTGGGATGCGTGTTCATCTGTGTCTGGGTTTGTGGGCAGCTGGGATTTACGCTGAGGAGAGTGAGGACGGGGATGTTGAGTAAGAGTGGGGTGTTTGGAGGGTTGGTGTTGGTGTTGTACATGCTTTTGTTTTTCTCGAATTCGTTTACATTTTGGGAGGATCGAGTTGTGCTTTGGTTGGCTGTGAGTTCAGTTGTGCCGATGGTTTTGTGGGGTGTCGCTGCGCCTGGGTTATCTTCCACTTCTCTCTCGTCGTCCGCTTCAACTTCGGAAGAGAAGAATAAATCCAATGTCGGTTTCTGGAATAGATTGGGCTTGGCGAGTCTGAGAGGCAGGATTTTAGGATTCACGTTCCTCTTCCTTGTCTGTATCAGACTCATGTCACTCGTGATGGTGTGTAGGGAGGAACAAGGCGCATATTGTCATGTTACGTTTTACGCTACGCCTCCTTCGCCTTCGCTTGCTTCTACCCCTGCATCCTCGCTCGATCTCGGTCTTGGTGCTGCCCAGAACGCCTCTAACGCAACTGCGCCGGAGCCGATGACGATCGTACCAACGTCCACAACTCCACCCACCTGGTCACTCATTCTCTTCCTACCCACCACACTCGTTCTTCCGCTTGTCATCACCAGGATTTTGAAGGTTACGAAGAGCGATAATGGGATTGCGCCTGTTATCATTAGGGGTGTCGTCACGCCTGCTCTAGTTGGTTCGTGGGTGTTTGGGATGTTGGAGTGGGCCGAGAGTGGTGGTATGCATGGTGGTGTCGTGGAGGGTATAGTCGGATTTATTGAAGGTGTTGTGAAATTACGTTCGTTGAGGTCATGGATTGCTAGAGGCATTGTGGGTTGGGTCGTGCTTGGGTCCATTGGTTGGTGGATGGTACCACTGTGTTTGGATATTCGGGTGTCGGCTACTTCGCCTACGATCGCCACCACCTCCACTTCCACTGCCTCAACACCACAGGTGACGAAAACGCAAGTAACGATTCTCGGATATGCGAACGCGTATGGAGCGCCGTATCTTTTGTGCTACCTGTTGGCGTTCGCGGTTGTGTATTTGTGTACGCCGCTGCCTGGACAGGTCGTGCTTGGGCTGAGTGCAGTGGCGCTCGCGTCGTTCCTTGAGGCGGTGGATGCAGTTAGGGACGTACGCGAGATTGAAACATTCGTTGGGAGGACTTTGAATCCTCATACTACGACCGACAGAGCTAACAAACCGCCGGAGGACAGAAAGACGGAGAAGAACCAACGACTTTCGTAACGACCCTCCCACTCATCCTCCTCTCCTTCATCACGTTCTTCGCTACAGGCCACCAGAGTACAGTCTCCTCTATACAATGGAAAACGGCTTCGTCCTGAGTGAGAGTGTGCGGTACCCTTGGGGTGTAATCAACGTTGTGCTGAACAGTGCTGGTGCGTTTCTGGTGCTGGGGTTGGTGGGTGGTGTGTTACTTGGGGGTTGGAAATGGGCCCCGTCGTCTTTGGATTCTCCCCCCACGTCCAAAAATCCTCTGACACGAGCAAAGTTAACTTCGACCCGACAAGAAGGAAAGTTGGGTGAAGATATCGAACATTCCTCACTCTTGTGGGGTTGGTGGATGAGCTGAGCGTGGAAGAGGCGAAGACGAGGACATAGATAGTCTTATTTGGACCGTAGTCGATCATTTCTCTTTTCTCAACAGTAGGTAGTGTTTCTCTCTTCCTCGGACCATAGTAGTCATTAAACAGTAGTCGATCATCTCTCATTCTCAGTAGTCGATCATCTCTCTCGTCTCGCTCGTGGTAATGGACACTCGTCATAGTAGATAGGGGGTGCGCGTAATGGTAGGCTAGATTAGAATGTCTCGAGGGGCTGACACTATAGAAAGGCAACGCGATATCGTAGCGGTAGCAATATAGACTTCTTCCCCTCTTACACTACTATCTCCTTAGTCCCCGTTCCTCGACGACTTTCCCACTCGAACTCGATCGTCCTTCCCACAAATTGGAGCCCACTGTGAGGGATAGTCGCCGTCTATCCTCTCAGCCCCGTGTCCCCTCGTCAACCACGTCAAAAGACCATCGGTGTCAGGACGGACCCCACTTGTTAAGAACCCGACATAACACCTATTCGAAAGCAAACCCCAGTGTGCTCTCGTCGAACCCTCTGCCAAAGAAAGTTGTAAAGAAAGTAGTAACCCTTAAAGACACTCAGGTGGTTTGCAATGCACTACAAAAAGAGGTGGTTAGCTTATCGGAAGAAATGAGTTGTGAAGTCTTGCAAATGTCAACACTGTCCTCAGCTGTGGCTACTGGGCTGTTGGCTATGCCAGCTCCAGGATCTAGGTGAGCTCCCGACTTTGACTCCCATCAGCGAAACGGCTTAAAACTATTATTACATTTTGGTCTATGTATAGTATTTGAAAGATAAAATAGACATTAATAGCGAAAAAAAAACATTCGAAGCAGTATGTAAGGGTGCACAATGTTTTCGGCGCTATAACAGCATGGCCGAAACATTTGAACGTGTTTCTTATGCCAGCGAATCCTTTCATTCAGAATGTATTGACCTAAAATGATGTTTTGGGTAGATATTCATATTCAACATTTTTTGGGCATTCAAAGTATGAAATTTTTCGATTTTCTGGAATGATGAGCGACAATGTAAGATTAAAAAACATTGGCATAAAATACATGGGCATCTTAGAATTAGTAGTGCTTAAATGGCTATATAGGCAGCAGACCTCGCGGGCATAGGAGCGATTGTAAGCCGCTCATCGACCCTGGCGATCATTGGTTTATTATAGCCACTCTAAATGTAGCAAGTCTTACAGTGTGTACACTAAATTATCATTACAATACGTTTTCAAGGAGTCGCGAGTGCCGGAGAATTTCACGCTGTCGATATGAGCAGACAGACATTTGTTTGTCATTGTGTAGCAGGAATGGCAACGGTCAACTCGCAACTTGATACTGTTCCCGACACTCACGACTCTTCCACCACCGCAGCATGGACGTATTCGCACTAGCCAACCTGTAAGTAGGGATCGTTGTACAACTCAGCTAAATGCAGCTACTCACTGCCAAGTGCCAGATACCGCCGCCTTTCAAATCGGATAATTTGTCGTCTCCAGCGCCAGGCCCGATCTGTCCAGAATATCAGTAAGTCAACGATTTCCTTGCGGCGAGCCACTGCTGAAAGGCGAACGCAAGAGGACGAGGACAGCGGATACGAAGCAGAGGACGAACGAGAGGAACACTCACCTGGGCTTCGAGGGCGTGGGCCAGTCGAAAATCCTCCAGAGGACAACGGGAACGAGAGGGATGGGGACGAAGAGGAGAGTAGGAACAAAAAGGATGCGAACGAGGAGGGGGGTGGAAACGAGGAGGATAACAGCGACTACGACGGTGGCAGTCGTGATGAACACGAGGATGGAGAAGGCACTGGGGATGAAGACGACGGATACCTAGCGGACACAGAGGCCTAAGGTACGTATGCTTCCCCACTCTCATACCCTCCCAAAGTGCTCAGAAACGCGGTCCAGTCTTTAATCACTTGAGCGCCATGCTCAGTTCTAGTACTCCTGTTGGCGTAGAATACATGAGCAATTGGAGGTAGTAGTGCTCAAATTTCATATACGCTGCGTATCTCAAGAGCGTAGGAGAGACTAACATCCGCTCGTGCCATATCTCGCATCGGCCCTAGCGATCACCAACTAATTTTAGCTGATCTAAATATAACGAGTTCCACAGTACCTACAGTACTGTCAATATCTACCGTAAGTAGATGTCTTCAAGCGAGAGAGCCCTTCAAAGCCGTGAATACGGGTCAACGATTCGTCAGTTGTTTGTACATGTGTAGCGGGAACAGACCAGGTACTCAGCACTGGGAACTGATCTCGACCTCGTCTTTCGCCTACACCATGAACGCCTTCCGACTAGCCACTATGTAAGTACAGACACTCCTTCAATTCCTAGCGCCTACTCACCGATCTCCAGATACCGTCATGCTATAAATCGAATCTTTCGTCGCCTCCATCACAACTCCCAAGTTGTCAGGAACACCGGTAAGACGATGCTTTTTTCTCCAGCGAACGAGAGCTGAAAGCCGCGCGCAAGGCGAACAGGACAGCAGATACGATGCGGACGATGAAGGAGAAGTGCAAGACTCACCTGGGATCCCAGAACGAGCAACGGCCGAGATTTCTCGCGAGGATAACGATGACCAAGATGCACGTACGTTGCGAAACGACAGTGTAGATGGGAACGAGTGGGGTGGAAACGAAAGAGAGGACGGTGGTAATTGGGATGGCGAGGCTGAGGACGACGGGTACCTTGCAGATACGGAGGCATAGGGTGCGTACGTTTCCTCGTTCTCTCTCCCAACGCGCTCAAAAGCGCATCCGATTTTCTCAGT